>VZTT01053179.1:4147-15059 GCA_013400855.1 Buphagus erythrorhynchus
AAAAAAAAAAAAAAAACCACCACCAAAATAGAAAAATAAGGACTTGCAAAGGCCCTGGTGAAATGGTGGTGATTTTCTGCTCAGTGCAGGGGCTGAGCTGGTGACAGTAAATGTGAGGAGCTCTCTCCAGAGCATTCAGGGGCAGCACTGAACCACAAAATGCTGCAATTGCTCCCATGGCTGGAAAGGTGAAGGGGTCAGGAGCAGCCCCAGCAAAGCTCCACAGCAGCAGGTTCAAGAGGCAAATTCCACGTGGGAAACTCTCAATATTTTTAGGTCGTTTTGAATAATGAGGAGAAAACTGATTGTTGTGGGGTTTTTTCCCTGTGTCATCCTAAATGTGATTTAGCTCATGTGTTTTCTGTTCATTTTCTGTTTTCTGGATAATTTTCTGATTCTCTGCTAGACCTCACCTTCAAAAGAGAGTTTGCCACTGGGAGTTTGCAGAGATATGAAGCAAAAATGTGCTGGTTCTGCCCTGAGTACACTTAAAATGATTCCTAGATTTTGACATGCTTTAGTTCCTGCTCTTTCAGTCAAGCAGTGAAATTTGCCTGTACAGAATATGAATATCTGAGCAAAGGCTTCATGATAGAAGAATCTTCCCCAAAAAACCTCCACTGAAAGCTTGGCTTGCATTCCTGTCACCTTTCTTTTCTTAAATTTAGGATTTCTTATATAAATAGAAAACATTATGTAACAACTGCACTAAACAGTGTAAGGTTAAGCATTTACAAGTATTTTAGGATTATTGAAGCACTGATGAGTTGTGTGCTGATTATACATTTAAACTGACCACATGTGGGATGTCCTAAGAAATCCTCTTAGAGGAAGAAAAAACATGGGCTTATGTTGGACCTGGAGCAAGAAAGGAGGATGTTTCAAGAACTGAAAGTGCTGAATTAGTAGTTTGACTCACATTGAATATTTCACTCTGTTTCAAGCAGATTAATCTCGGGAAAAACAAAAAAAAAACCCATAATTTGTGGGGGTGTTAATGTGCCTGACATTTTAATAGCAGAAAAAATAGCTATGGCCCCTTTTCATCTTAGACATCTGAGCTCTTCCCACATCAAGTACTAAAGGGAAAATATCCAGGTTTTCAAAAGCCAGCAAGGTCTGTGCTGATCATAGTGATCCTGGGTGACATTTTACCATCCACAACATGGCAGAGTTTGTGCTCTTTTCAAAGGAAATGCTAAATGGAGAGCTAAAAATCCAAAATTGTGTTCCTGGAAAAGCTGACTCTAGAATAACAGAGACCTTGGAAGTTTCCAGCTGGATGGATTCGTGCTTGTGCTGTGCTCAGCTGTCTGATAACATCACACCAATAAGTACAGGCTGGGAAGGGACATCCAGTATCTGCTATTCACTGTCCCCTTGTCTCTATTTTCCCAAACACACTTAATGTTTGAAGGGACATTGAGTTGTCT
The DNA here is from genome assembly GCA_013400855.1 of Buphagus erythrorhynchus. NCBI lineage: Eukaryota > Metazoa > Chordata > Aves > Passeriformes > Sturnidae > Buphagus > Buphagus erythrorhynchus. The sequence goes on from VZTT01053179.1 coordinate 5,581, forward strand.
CCCAGGCCTGCTGTCACCTCTGGGACAGGAAGAAGAAGGGATGAATCTGCTTCCAATGTGTTGGACAATACCTCATCTATCAACCCCCTGAAACTCTCCTCACAATCCCCTCTTTTTTAGACTAAAAAAATTCATTATTCCAAACCTTTCTCTGCTCTTAAACCTCTTCTCATTTCAGTGAAGTTCTCTGAAAACTCACTCAAGTATGACCAGAATTGTAATTGCAGTGCCCAAACCTGAAGGTACAATTCCAGCTGAGGACATTGCTGTACAAACACAGAAAAACAGTGACCTTATACTAATATAGTCCAGACTGGAATTCAGCTTTTTCCACGAGGATCCATGCTGATTCTACTTTGTGTTCAGTCCCAAAGTGTGGGGAGAGGATCCCTTTAAAGGCCCTTTTTTTTTTTTTGCATAATTCCCCTTGATTCATTCTTAAACCACTTGATATTTTCTTCAATTGAATGATTCCACAAGGATTTCAGAAATTCTGTCAAAGTTACCAAGCTAAAATTCCAATTCTGTTTTTCAGAGTATTTTATCATAAGTTTTGTGAACTGAGGTTTTTTTTTCCTAGCCCATTAGCTAAAAATGCTGTCAGATCACTTTCTATCTCCATAGTCAAATCACCAATGAAAACATTAAAGCAGAACAGATTCCATAGGACTTCCACCTGAAACATCCTCCCATTTACAGATAACCAAAACCATGTCCTTTTCTTCTGCTCTAAGTATTTAGGGGACAATTTTCTGATTTATGAGTCAAATATAGGCCACATTTCCTAATTTTTGTGGAGAACGTCATACCAGAGCATTATGAAACTTTTAAGACCTGTTTCCCCTTCTTCCTCTCCATTTATATAGGCTGAATTATCAGTCAGAGAGGGAACTTAAGCTGCTTTAGCAGAATTTCTTCTTGACAGTTCCTCAGTGACCATATTTTTTTCACCTCCCTATGACGTGCTTGTGAAATGTTTAATAATTTAATTCCACCATTTCCAGCAACGGAAGCTTAGGGAGTTTGAGAGAGGTATTTCTGATTCTCTTTTTAAAGCACAGCTTTGCCATTCTCTTGAATCCCTTCCCTTCCCACCAACCAGGAGTTTTTAAGGATAGTTTTTACTGATTCTTTAAGTATTTGTACAAAATGGTATCTTAAAGGCAGGATGAGAAAAGACTCTGAAATCCCAGTGTGTCCAAACCCAGAGATGAGATAAGATTTTGGAGACTGGTTTCTATGTAAGTCTTATTTCTCATGGAGGCAAAATTAGGCTGTTAGTGTCAGAAAAATATAAATCTCAGAAACAGCTGCAGAAATGACTCAGGTTTCTGAAGATATGTGTGAGATGTTTCAGATGAAATTAAAGAGTATAAGGAGGTTATAAATAATAATAGACCAGTGTGATTCTATCTTAGTTATCTCAGAGCACTTCTTGGAGAACTGAAAGGCAACTGGTGAGAAATGTTATTCTCTTCTCAAAGGAAAAAAAGTCCTAAAAATGATTAATCACCTCACATGACCTTTTGAAAGCAAGTTTTGTGAACTGGGAAACTAGACATTTTTCTACACTGCATATCTGATGGGTTGTTTTGTTTTATTTTTTTTTCTGACATTATTAATATTGCAGCTGGTTTAGCATATATTTATAAATAGACAAGTACCCTGCACTCCCCACAGACACCTTCTGGAGCATGTTACATACCAAGTTGCACCTCCTTTTTATAATTCATCCTTTAGATTGGAATATAAATGAAGCTTCAAATAAATGAAGCCACAAAACTTCATCTTTCCCTTATTTTTTCATCCATTTGCCTGTCCAAGGTCAGTGATAGTTTGTGGTCAGTGGCTGTTGCTCTGCTTTGGAGTCATATTTCACTAAAGTTAATATTTCCTGTCTGATTCCCTTTTTTTCTTGGACAAGCTCTACAACACACCATTAAAACCCATGGAGGAATAAAGTCTGGATAAATGAAATTTTTACCAGAAAGCCAATTCACGTATTGCTCATGTCTCCTACATCCACAGCTGATGCTGGAAGTGTGCAGGGATGGATTATCAAAGATTTTTAGCATAATTAAATCACAAATTTTACAACTATGAATAATAAGATTATATAATACTATATAGCAAACGTATTTTGGAACCTTTTCTACTTCTGTGCTGCTTTATTTAAAACCCCCTGTTAGATTTGAAAGGGGGTTCATTTAGTCAGTAACACTCCTCACCATCACTACAGTCTTCAACCTCAAATCTTAAGCACTTGAACTGAAATCAAAGTCTGTTCCAAAACTGAGGGATTACTTGTTTTCCAGCCTATGCATTTATTTTATATAGAAGTGTGTTATTAAATTTAATAGTGCAATAAAACCCCCATTAAAGCATTTAGTGCACAAATGCAGTTAGCACAGTACCCTTTTCAGGAGAGTTATGAATCAACATGTCGAGGAGCCCAGATAAATCTAAGAATAAATCAGGAATTCTTTTCTTTTCTTTTTTGCTCTTTATTATAAATAACACTGAAGTGTGTGCTTGAGACCCATCAAACATGTTTGAAAGGCCTCTGTAGCCCTGAACAAGGAAAAGATCACATAGTTAAGATCTGAATATTCTGAGAATGATACACTTGGAATATTTTTTGTGCTAGATGAACTATTCCTTCCTAAAAATCCCAACAAAAACAACAAAGGAAAGAAGCCCCAAAATTCACAAACCAGAAAAAGAAGGAAAGAAAAAAACTTGGTGCTTAGCTCCTAAACACTCCTTTATTTATTTTTTTCCCCACAAGTGAGAGATGAAGTGTATAAAAAGTATTTCCTGAAGTGAGTTGTCATTTCTCTTCCTTTTCCACAAAACCAGGCAGGCATTGCTGAGAAGTGAATACTTGCAGCTAATTTTTCTCCTATGACAGGAAAAAAGTTTGTCAAGAATCAATACTGGAATATTCATCCTAGTCCATTTTTAAGTTAGAAAGTTAAGATTTGGCAAAGAGTTTTTCTTGGGGTTTAGGATTCCTCCCCCTCAATGTCAGATAGTGAAAAAGATGCTTTTGTTAAAAATGTCCACTTTTCTAACCAACGTTTCCAAGCTCTAAAATGAATACCAAGCCCATGCATTTCAGGTCCATATGACTGACACTGATATATTTCAGTTTGAAATGATCAGCTGATTTTTGCTGTGAGGTAGCTGAAAATTTGTCAATAATCTTATGGGGACTGTTGCCTCTTGGGAGCTGTTTTCCAGGATAACTTTATTATTCTTCTTTAAAATTAGCTTTAAAATGTGTTTTCTCCTGCAATGAGGAAGATTTCAGTTTTCTGCCTGCTCCAACCCCAACTCCAGTAATTTGAAAACAAAGTGTTGAGCAATGATTGGAAAAAGCCTTGATGGGTTGTGACAGATTGCACATGTAAGGATTTCAAGAGGATTTCGAGGATTTCAAGAGGATTTCAAGACTAAACTCTCTTGCTGGAAATATTCAACTATGCTTTTCAAGAAGTGTTAAAAACAGATAAGGAAAAAATAGGGAAATGGACAATCCTGAGGACTTTAGTTTTGTTTTCTCCTTTGAAAATCTTGACCTAAATCCCAAAAGTTTTGCAGAAAAATCACACAAAAAAAGATATTTGATCTCTCCTAGTACAAGAGTTCTGGCCCCCCAGTGAAAGAGCTTGATATTCACCCTTATATGTAGGTGAAATATAAAGTTTTAGTAAAATCTACCATTCTGAGTCATTCTAATCCTATTATCTCTCAATCCTCTTGCTGTCCTCTATGCATATTCATCTGCAGAGCTTGGGCTGGATTTTTCCTCTACTCGAGTCACCTCTGCTATTTCCCACTGGGCAGAGCAATGAACTAAAATCAGGAGCTTTGCCCTCCCTGAAGCCACCTGGGATTCACATCCCTGTGCTTTCCATAGGGACACCTGGAGGCCACCACATCTCCTGCCAGTTCTGCCTTTATTTTGGGTAAAGGGTGGTGCCTGGAGGAGGTGTAAGAGGAAATTATCCCCTGTGAGGATGAGGATGCCCTGGCACAGGGTGCCCAGAGAAGCTGTGGCTGCCCCTGGATCCCTGGAAGTGTCCAAGGCCAGGTAGGGCAGGGCTTGGAACAACCTGGGACAGTGGGAGGTGTCCCTGCCCTTGGCAGGGGTGGAACTGGATGATTTTAAGGTTCCCTCCAACTCAAACCAATCTGTGGAGATATGACATCATCAGCACATGAGGTCATCTCAACCTTGTTCTGCTTCTTCTTGGTTTTTTTGTTGTCATTGGTTTGGATTTTTTTTTCTTCCCCAGTGATCTCCTTCCTTGGCAAAAAGCCAGAAACAGCAGAAGTAGAAAGATTCACATTTTCACAGTTGCACGCTGAAAAAACAGCACTGCTTGCTGCTATCCTTCTAACTTCAAATTTGCTCATAGTATCAGAGATTAATTAACCTCCAGGTTTTCACATTGTCATATGTTAGAAACAGTTTTGGTTTTTCTTTTTTAGTCAGGCTATTTCAGTGCCCAATTCCCTTCCAAACTGTCTCATATCCCTTCAGATAAGTTGATGCACTCATACACTTGAGCACCACGATAATGAGCAATGCTGAAATGTCCATATGGCAAAGCTGAGTGAGACTTTACACCAGAAATCAATATTTAGAACACCCTCAAGTGGCAGGTTTGCAATTAGCACAGCAGCTTAAAAGATCAATTGCACAAGTTTTGCCTTGTGGTAATTAGTCACCATGCCATGGAAATTCTTAAGTGCATGACATGATATTATTAATTAGAAATGACAGAAAAATCTAGATAACTGCTTTTGACTGTGTAGAATTATCTGTAAAAGCTCCAGGGCTGCTTGTATTTGTAGACCAGCCTGGGGAAAAGGGAAATATTTTCTTTTTGTTTTGCTGCATAATCAATACCAACACATAATTTCATTAATGATGACTTTTTAGCCTCTGGGAATCTATTAGATGTTGTTTTTATGGTATTTTTTGATGTGTATAAAGTTTGATACATTACTCCAGATTTGACTCTCTTGGTGTGTCTTGCTTCTATGAAATATGTCCATCAGATTTCTAACTTGCTTAAGAAACATTGCAACTTTGTTTTGAGTATTTCTAAAATATTTGCTTGGCACAAAACCCAAATAAATTAAATTAGACAGAATGCATGACAAGAATAAGAGGGAAAAAACCTTTTTTCTCTAAACTTTCCTTAACTTCATTTATTTGAAGCAATGCAGTTTTCCCTGAAATCAAACTGCACTGGGTCCCTGTGGATATTCATTTAGAAGCTCTCCTTTTCCAAAATTCTCACCATTCTTACTGCCTTTCTTTAGGCTTTGAACTGCCCATGTATTTCTGTACTTTGAGTTTTGGGAGACGTGGCTGGGATATTCCCAGTGCTTGAGAAAAGCAGGATGTGTTTCTTTCTCACACCTTTCCCTAACAGCAGTGGTGGAGGCACCTTGGTAGGAAGTATTTAAACTCAGCAAGAAGTATTTAAACTCAGCAAGAAGTATTTAAAGAAGAATTTAAAATTTCAGTAAGTGAGAGAAGAGACAACCTCAGAGCAAAACTCCAAACAGCTCAAAGCAACTTTTCCTTTTGTGGATATTGATCCAAACAAGTTCCCTCTGCATTGTCTGTGGCCAAAATAACAGAGAATAAATACTAACAATTTCAAGGCTCCTTTGAGCAGCCATCCAGTCCCAGTGCTGGGATTTATTGACCTTTCCTTGCTGGTTCAGGTAAAGCCACATCAGGGCTTCCAGGTGAAAGGAGAGACAGAGACAGGAGGAAGTTGGCTGATGGATCTCCTGTGGAGATCTATGGCTTTATTTCCATCTCTGCTTTCTTCTCTTGTGCCATAGGAAGTATTAAAAGGAATTTGAAGGATTCCCTTCCCTTCTGAGTTCTCTTTGCTTTCTTGCTGCAAGTGAGAGAAAATGAAGCAGTTTAGAGGAAGTAAAGCTGTAAAATCCATTCCCAAAATGTGCCTCTTTTAAATCAATATTAAGAAAAATTGGGAAAAAGGTTAAAAGCCTTGAGCCTTCCTTTCTGGGAAAAGTGTTGAGGGAGAAAAGAGCCACTTCACCCACAGAAACTCTGCATGAAAGTTGGAAAGATAAAACAGATTGATGCAAAACTCTCATGAATGTGTTCTCCAGGCTGACTCTTGATTTCTTTTACTTTTCTTCTTTCCATGTATGTTTTCTACAGAACTTTGCAGCAAGAAATTTTTCATCTTGTTTCCATGCAGTTGATTATTCCCATTTAGAAGCAGAACCTTTTAATTTCCTACACTGAACAACATCCTATTTAATTCAGACCATACCTTTAATTTCTCCAGATCATTCTGAATGTTATGCCTGTCTTCCAAAATTCTCATGGGATCTGTGAGACCTCCTAGTTTATTACCTTTTGCAAACTAATTGCTTTTGCAAGTCCTAAAGGGATGCTGTTCCAGAGCTGCATTGCTCTGAAATGGCAAAAACCTTTCTAATTTCCAAACTAAATATATTACTGGTCATGTTTGTTCTTGTCCCTTCCCTCTCTTAATTTCACTGGTGACTTCAATTCTATCCCAATGCATTTATGGATGGCAATCAGATCTTCCATTCAGCTCATCACTTAAAACACAAAATCCTCTTTGTTCTTCCCATGTTGAGATTTCCATTCCAGCTCCCTCCTCCCAGCCCTTCTGAAAGCCTCCTCCAGTTTGACTTGAGTTATCTTGATTGGGAGTGAACTGTTGCTAAAATCCAGAAGCTTTGTTCCTGTATTTCAGGTGCAATCAGCACTTTCATGTAGCCTTACACACACCCCCCTCCTTCTATAATATCTGTGTCTATTTTGAAAAATACAATCAATTATTCTGTATCTCATGGAGCTGATTATGAAAGGTGAGTTTTCCCTGAGTTCACTTTTCAGGTTAAATAGATCACTGCCTAAAATACTCACATAGATCCTGTTGGCTCAGGAATGTAGTTTTTTGCATAAAAGCACAGGCCAGGTTGGAAACGAAAAATCATCAATACCTGTTCTGCTAGCATTTTCAAACACAAAATATATTCCTCCTAATAGTGAGGCCCTGGCACAGGGTGCCCAGAGAAGCTGTGGCTGCCCCTGGATCCCTGGAAGTGTCCAAGGCCAGGCTGGACAGGGCTTGGAGTGGCCTGGGACAGTGGAAGGAGCTCCTGCCTGTGGATGATCTTTAGGACCCTTAAAGCCCCTCTGTACTTCTGTAATTCTCTGAGCTACAATCCACTTCCCATGGTTCAACCATCACCCCCCAAGGCTGTTTTTGGTAAATTGTGTTGCTTTTCTCCACTCAGACCTCTCACACTGCTCAATCCTCCTGCATGTGGGATTAAAAACTTCAGTGAGGGAAAGAGACAATCTCAGAGCAAAACTCCAAACAGCTCAAAGCAACTTTTCCTTTTGTGGATATTGATCCAAACAAGTTCCCTCTGCATTGTCTGTGGCCAAAATAACAGAGAATAAATACTAACAATTTCAAGGCTCCTTTGAGCAGCCATCCAGTCCCAGTGCTGGGATTTATTGACCTTTCCTTGCTGGTGCAGGTAAAGCCACATCAGGGCTTCCAGGTGAAAGGAGAGACAGAGACAGGAGGAAGTTGGCTGATGGATCTCCTGTGGAGATCTATGGCTTTATTTCCATCTCTGCTTTCTTCTCTTGTGCCATAGGAAGTATTAAAAGGAATTTGAAGGATTCCCTTTAGAAGTAAAGCTGTAAAATCCATTCCCAAAATATGTCAGGTTTAGATTGATATTAAGAAAATTTTTGAAAAAATCCTAAAAACTCTGAGCCCTTTTTTTGGGTGAAGGAGAAAAAAGCCACTTCACATACAGGAAATTTGCAAAAAATTTGGGAAGGTGAAATGGATTGATGCAAAGCCCTATTGAGTAAGAGGGGAACATCAGCTACAGAAGTAAATTTGCAGTCAATCTGCTTTCTTGTTTGGCCCTGTATGGTTGATTTTTAAAAACTAAAGAAACTCATTTCTACCAAAAATGAGTCACCAATGTCTTGAACCATCTTGACCTTGCTTTCAGCTGTGACAAGATTTCTGGGACTGTTTCCCCCTAGTTGTGTTGTAGCCGTTTTGGGCATCAATAACGTTGTCCAATGATCTAATCTTTTGTGATTGAAGCCTAAAACAAGATTAACTCACCAAATGTCATTAATTCTCACACCAAAAAAAATATTGTGATAGCACTAAGGCTGAAAATATAAGAAACAATTGGAAAATCAGTAAAAAGTTAATAAGGATGTGTAATTCCAAAATTAGGCAAAATAAAAAAAAAAAAAGAAAGAAAAGTGCACCCAGAAATACAAAATATTAAGATGAAAAAAAACAGATTTAAAAACTCTTAAATGTGACTCATAATGGAATCAGGTAATAATTTTGTAAGTAAAGGTATTAAAAATGGTGGTTTAAAGGGAAATAAACTTTAGCTTATTATGATGTATCTGGTCCCTCTACATGGCATTGTGTTTCCTATCTATAATGAGCATCTCAAATTTCAGTAGATTTCCTCTCAAAGCAGACAGCAAAGTCCAACCCTAGATGAGCTTTTCCTTTGCAAGTATCAAGCCAAGTTTTGATTTCTTTGTGTTCATCCTTGATCTGAAGGTTTTGATGATTGGCCCACACAGATATTTTTGTTTCTTGGTGAACAGTTGGTTGTTGTTTTGATACAGGCACCCTTCACAAGCTGGCAGGTGCCTAAAATATGCCAGGTGTGAAATCTGCTGTCTATGAATGGCTCCAGAATAGCTCCAATTCCACAAATCCCTGTGGGATGTACATTTCCTAAAGTTAAAGGACTATCAGCAATTACCTCTCAAATGGCACAATTAGCAATCAAGTCAATGCTAATTGGGCAATTTTCAAAATGTCCCATTTTTCCAGCCTTGTCTTCATAGTTTAATTTATTTTTTGAACTATTTCTTTGTTTACAGACCTTGGGAAAACTGGTTTAAGTCAAAAGAACTGTTAGCACACACTGGTGGTTTAGGAGTTTCTAGTAGTGCTTGGGAAAATAGAAATAACACATTTCTCCATCTTGATGTCTCCAGCAGCTGTAAGTAGCTTCTCCATATTTTTTGTGGAATTTCCTCTCTCTCCTAAGAAGTCTGGTGGATCACAGTGTCACTAGAGTGGGCTGGCACAGTCACTTGGAGAGTAAATTTAGGAGATTTCATCACTCACACCTCTCCATCTCTAGGACTGGCACATGGAAATGGGTTTGTGTTCAAGTAAGGACGTGCTGTGTTCACCACATTTTAATTACTGGTGATGAGGGTGGAGAGAAGTGTCCTTTGATGTGAATGATCAGCTGGGCCATTCTTGGGCTTGTGACCTCAGGAGCCAACAAGACCTTCCCCAGAAATTTCATGAGTCTCTCTCTTTAAAGGGATTTTTGTCAAGCATGTCTCCTTTTTTTTTTTTTTT
>VZTT01053179.1:27411-43704 GCA_013400855.1 Buphagus erythrorhynchus
TTTTTTTTTCCCTTGGGAATAAAGCATTTCACTGTTATGCAAGGATCTGTTCTTTTCTTTTATAGTCTGTGCAGTCTTTTCTGCATGAGCCTCTCATATGGTTAGAAAAATCCACGACTTGTAAAATAAACTGAGATACAAAATATGGCTTAAGAAAATGAGTGAACCAGAGCATAAAACTACCACAGGCTGCACTCCTATTCCAAAAGTAAGTCCAAGTTTAAAAACAAGTCTAAGATTGTTTTAACTTGCTCTTGCTGCTGCTATGGGCTAAGTCAACACTGCTGTGTGAAGTCAGAGGTCTCCTCAGCATGGCACAGCATACATTTGGTATTGTCACATCATTAGTTCTGTTTCCTATCTAAAATACATCCCACAGGAATGGGCATCTGAAGCAGGCTGCAGAGTATTGACATTGCTTGAAAACTCAAGGAATTCTTCCAGTACACAAACCCTGAACTGTTAAAAAGTGACTGTATTTCTTACTTTTCATGTGTTGTGGATTGTACCCAGGTTGAAAAGGCTTCTTGTTGTTCTGAAAGCTTCCCTTTTGAAATTCAGTTCTCTGAGCAGGAGTGTGAAACATTAACACCTTCATTGCAATAACGCTGGGTATGGATTGGAAGGAAGAAAATGAAGTGTTAGTGATGGTAAATCCGAAGGCTCTGAGGCACAGGTCTGAGTGTGCCTGTGTAGGCAACACTGGTTCTCTTGAAGTCTGTCCAGAAATATTAAAATAAATATGTTCTGCATACCTACTCACAAATCTGTGAGACTTGGAGTTTGCCACTGGAGTCAGAGAGGAATTTAACTCAAAGATGAATAAAGAAGACTTTTAATAACTACTGTTCAATCCAATTACACTGTCTGACTTACCTTCATGCAAGCCCTGTTTTTTTCCTTACCCACTGTCCCTGTTTTCTTACTTACCCAATTACCCAGGAGTTTAACATCAGACTTCTTAGGCTTCACCTGACCACTGTCACTGCAACTCTGTGTGCTGGAAAACAGCTGCTGCAACAGGAGATCACGTACCTCATCTACACTTGGTCTTTAAAAACTTTCTTTGACTCCTCCTGTTCACATCTGAGGGAAAATCAGAGAAAATCAGGCCAGCTAGAAGGTTGGTGTGAATTAAGGACATTCCTATTACTTTCTTGAGTTGTACTTGTCAGTTTAAGGGCAGTTAAGACCTGAATATCTTCATTCATGCCCTGCTTTCAGTACTTGGTTCTCTTTACTTCCCAATGCCCAGAGTTTTCTTCTTCATCCAGCTGCCCTCAGCTTTAACTACCTGAATGCTCTGCAGGGAACCATGAAATTCACTGCAGAGTGATAAGTTACTCTGGGAAACCAGCAAGGAAAATGATCTGTTTTTCACCTTCCAGGTCCAAAATTAGATGTCTAAATTTGGAAGCTGATTTTTTTATTTATTTATTTTTATCCTTACAGAAAACTCCTCTGGCAGGTGATTTATTTGGCCCTTCTAAGAGCAAAGTCTTTTGAGATGCCTGACTTCCTTCAGTGATTTTCCAGGGAAGACTAATGTAAATAAATTTCAAGGATCTCTCAGTTCAGTCCATAAATCTGGGCTGAAGTTGCAGACTCTGACTCCTTTCGTTAAAGACTTCTTCAATAAAGAAACACTGTCTTGACAAAATAATGTAACATTGGAGCAAATATAAAAAAAAAAAAAAAAAAAAAGGGAGACTCCAGCATTCATTTAATTCCACTTTGTCAAGCCAAAGTAAGTGCTTCATAGAAAAACTCTAAAATTGTTGCTTTTATTCCAGCCTAACTTCATGGATTTATGGCCATAAATATTCCAATTACTTACATTTAATGGTTCACTTGTTCTCATCTGGGCCACAGCAGATCCTTGTGCCCATGTCCTTCACCCTGTTGCTGTGAGAAGGAACACATTGGCTAAAACTGCCCTGAGGCTCTGAAATTGGGCAATCTCAGGTTGCTGCAGGAACTGCTGTGCTGTCCAGGGGCAGTGCACGATCATGCTGCTCACCCTGATGAATTATGCAGCGTGACTGAAGTCAATCAATAGCACTCTCTGTGATTTATGCCCATTCAGACACTGACTCATGGCAGGGTCAGCAGTCTGACACTTTTCCACTGTGGAGAAATGCTGCTAATTTGGGACTTTCTCATTGTGAAGATCCCCTGTTTTTTGGAAAGGACGCTTATACTAATCTCCTTTTTTGTTTGTTTATTTCTGTCACAGATCTTTTAGCAGTTACAAAACCAGGTTCAGAAATCATTTGCCTTCTGTAATCAAATAAATAAATCAATAAACACTTTAATCTTCAGGTTAAAGGTTAATGAGGTAAGAAATATCAAGCAGGCTGAGAAGTGGGCAGCTGGGGAAGAGCTGATGAAGTTGTAGCTGATGATGTTTCCTTCCCTAAGTGAGTGCAAAGAACTCATGTACAAAAGAGAGGCCAATTAGCCTCTTTTCAGCTGGAAAAAGAGCACAGCAGAAAATCAAGCAGTGCTGTTTGCCATTCTGGGGTCTTCTCTGCATTTCAGACCGAGAAGTCTTGTGGAGTCAAGAAAATCAAGTCCAGAGAAGCCACGTCAGGATCACCAAAATAACACTCAGTATTCAGCAAGTTATGTGCAAAGATGGCAAATTTCAGACCTCTGGAGCTGTGGAGGGTAAAGAGGGAGATCACACACTGTGCTTTAAGACATAGAAATTCTTCATAAAACCCTCTGCTGACCAGACCTCTTCCTTTCCTCCTCCAGTCACTTCCAGATGAACTCCCTTCAGTTTCCAAGCTTAATTTAGTGCCTTTTCAGTGAATAGAGAATAGAGCTAAACTTGGTCTCGTGAGGGCACATTATTAGCCAGGAAATTTTCTTTCTTCTTGTGGCTTTCTGGGTTTTTCAGTCTGTAGCAATCATAAGTGATTTTTCCTCAGATGGGTGTCTGGCTTAGGAAGGTCTCTGGTGAGCCACTAATTAGATAGAACAATTTCTGAAAGGAAGTCAACATTAAGAGGTTGTACTCTGTGATGCTATTTAGGTGTCTGCAGGGAAAACAACACATTCAGAAGCCCTTATCTTTGAGAAAATTACTTTTTTAAGATACAGTGTAGTTCCTAAAAAAACATGCCCAATGAGGAAAGCCTGAAAGAACTGAAGCATTTTATTCCAAGCAAGTGAATATTGAAATAGAATTTCTGTAGTAGTCAGATACAGAAGAAAGTGTGTATCCAAGGGGGAGAGAGGAGGATGGGGAGATGTTTGGAGTCTGAGATTAAAAGATGGGGAAGAGGAAGGCTGGAAAAGGTCAGGAAGTAGCTTTGGAATTTTCCTAGGACGCTGCCCTGACATGGAGACTGTCTGCATGAATTAGCTGGGTCTGGCTCAAACACATGCAACAATATTTCTTTTTCTTATTTTTTCTCTTTTAAAGGAAGAATCAAAAATGATAGCTCCATTCTGTCCATTGGATCTATTTCCCATCATCCTAGGTACAGACACAGTTTAAGGAAGGGCACTGGAGTGCATCAACAGTATGCTGTCTCTGAGTAGCTTTGGGAACTTCAATGCACTGCTGACCTTTCAGTGAGCACAGGTCTTCCTTTAATGTGGTTTTAGTGTTGCCTTCTCTCTGATCTTTCCTCTGCAGCTTCCAGCAAAGCCCCCAGAGCATGCAGAAGCTCAAACAGATGTGTCCTGGCTGCACATCTGCCCTCCCATAAGCCCAAAGGCTTGGTGACCTTCAGCTCTCACGATGCTGCAGCAGCTATAGGTCAAAGAGAAGAGTCAGGGCTGTGGAGCTGCCCCGTTTCCTCACAGGGAAGTGCAGCTGTGGAGCAGCCCAGCAGCCAGCCAGGAATGGCTGCACATTGCACTGCAGGCTCTACATCTCTGTAGGTGAGAGCACAAACTCTGAACCTGGGCTGGATTGCAAAAGGTGTCTGTAGTCACCAGACTACAGTCACTGTCCAGAGTCTGGACAGTGGCCTGGGGACACAGAGCTGGTGTCCCCTGGCTGTGAGCAGGGTGTCCATCTTCTTTTAGTTGCAGCAAGTCCAAAGAAGTGCCACAGAAAGTGTTAGAGGGATGAAATGTGTCCTATTAGAAAAGACTGGGAGACCTGGGTGTGTTCACCTGGAGAAGGCTCCAGGAAGACCTCAGAGCTCCTGCCAGTGCCTGAAGGAGCTTCAGGAGAGCTGGAGAGGGACTTCGGACAGGGGATGGAGGGACAGAACAAGGGGAATGGCTTAGCACTGAAAAGGAGTAGGTTTGGAATGGATATTAGGAAGAAATTCTTCCCTGTAAGGGTGAAGAGTGCACAGGGTGCCCAGAGAAGCTGTGGCTGCCCTTGGATCCCTGGAAGTGTCCAAGGCTGGACAGGGCCTGGAACACCCTGGGTTAGTGGAAGGTGTCCCTGCCCATGGCAGAAGGTGGAACTGGATGATTTTTGACATTCCTTCCAACCCAAACCATTCTGTGGTTTTATGATTCCAAGACAGTGCAGCCTTTCATGGCTATGTGTCTGAATTGGGAGCACAGGACAGAGCTTCAAGTCTGTCCATAACTTCTGCTTTTAGAAATTGGGGTAGGATAAAGTCTAGGAATCCTTTAAAGCCTCCAGGGAATTTTCTTGGAAGCAATGAAGTCCCTGCTCTGTGGCTGGTTCACCTCAATCTGTTGTCCAGTGTCCTCCCTTCCATCCTCATCCCATTTTTGAAACCCTGACACCGGTGTAAGACCCTGTTGAGCTGTTACTATTTCCTCCAGTGCTGAATTGTGACTTTTACCCTCACCAGGAAAAGATTCCCTTCCTTCAGGCACATCTTTTCTCAGTGTCACATCTTGCCAGCTGAACTGATTTTGGAAGGGGAGGGTTCCTGTTTCTGTGAATTTAATCTGGCATGCTGGATTTGGAGATTTAAGTACTCTAAATACCCAGTTTCCAGTATTATTGTCCAATTCCAAATTCCTTCAAATGTAAAATTCCTGAAATACAAAAAAGAAAAAAACAGAAGTTAAAAATGAGTCTTTTGTTTGTTTGAAAACACATTTGTTTGAAACTGGGAGGTTTCAGATTTGATATTCCAGAACCAACAAATTTGAGTTGTTTGCACATGCATTTTTTTTTAATCTGAAAATTCAATAGATTTCTGCTGGCCCACAAGAACGATTCCTACTGACCAGTGCCAAGATCTGTGCTGAGAGAGAAGTATTTTTGTCAGGGATGTTGCAGGCAATGTCCAAGCTGATACGAGACTTTCCAAATCTGTTGGATTAACTTGGTCTGCTCCAAGGGGTGGCACTCTGGAAATCCATGCTCCAGGGCTGCCAGTTTAAGTGCAGAAAACATCCTTGTGTTCCTCATTTACCCCAGGCTGGGTCATCATCAATCCCTCCCTTGGGAAATGCAACTGATAAAATGCAAAGCTGAAGGGGGTTGGAGTTTTTTTATTATTATTTCCAGAAGGCAAAGCTAAAAGGAGATAGAACTGATGAAATTTTTATGCTGTTTGCTACTGACAAGAAAGGGAAAAATAAGTGGTTTTGCATGATTTGACCTTGGCTAGAAGGGGTTTGGATATTTCCAAGAAAGCAAAGTTCAAAAAGTTCCTGTGAGCTGTGCCCATAAGGACAATCCCTCCTCCAGGAAACTCTTCCTGTCCTCCAGGACACCAGTGGATTAAAAGGAATATTTTGTGATAGAAGATTAATTCTTACTGTTTATTTTCACAAGAAATTTTATGAACTTCTAAAATTGTATTTTAGCTCTTCTCCCTATGAGAGCTCTGAACACTTGGACGGTATTGAAGACTGAAGATAATCATAATAAAATATCTTTGACCTTGGATTAAAAATTTGCCAAGGCAACAGAGAAGCGCATGAATCTATTACAACTCATACACAGGATGCAAAAGCTTCAGTTGGTCCTGGATTTTAATAATCCAAGACCAGAGAAGCTTGCCAGTAATCATGGCCACAGCTCTGCTCTCTTCAGTACACTTTGCTTTAAAAAAAAACCAAAACAATCAAAGGTGTGCAAGCTCAGGATCACTGAACACTCCTCCTGCACGTATCCCGAATTTTCAGGCATCCAAGGATGCTTGAGAAGCCTCCACTTGCAGGATTCAAAGCAAGGCACCAAGGATGAGAGGGAATTGGGGGCAGGGTAAGGTCCTGCTTTGTCAGAAGAATATTTCTGGGGTGTTTTTTGAGAGCTTCTAATTTCTTTAGAGCAGTTGTCATTCCCATTTGGCAGAGCTGCACTCCACTCAGTGGCTGTAGGAATAAACAATAAAGTATGTGAGATCTTCATTTCTCAATAAAGAGAGCAAAGCACAGAGACAGACAAGTTGGTGCCATCATTGTGGTGACAATGACAAAACAATGTCTTTTCTGAGCTGATTTTACAAGATAATAGAAAGCTTTCAAAACAAAGCATTGTAAGTGCTCCTGAAATACAAATAGATGTGGTCTATAACCTCTTCAGCCCTGCAAAGTAATTCTTGCTATTTAAAATATGGCTGTGCTTAATGTTGCATATTTTCAGATCATGAATTACGATTTGCTTTAAGTGGCTGCTGCTGTTTGCTCCCCTCTTGCTCCACAGAGGACAATTTTGGAATTTATTAACTTTTCATTCAGGATCTGATAGGAATATTTGTACAGCGTTCCAAAGGGTGCTTGGTTAGCTCTGAAGAGACTTAACCCAGGCCCTGAAGGAGTTCTTTTTAATGAGATTTTAGAGGTGACATTAACAACTGGCTTGGGGAAATGAAGCACAAAGATGACGAGGTGCTGGGATAAAATAAAATGTGCTTTCTGCAGCTTTGATTAATGTATTTTGGCTCCACGGGTCCCTCCACAGCAGAAACTCTTCCCCACACACTCCTGTGCCTGAAGGGGAGGCACAGGATTTGTGACTGAGGATTGTGACTGAGGAAAACCATCCTGCCCCACAGCATTTGGGGAAAGCTTTCCTGGGCCCTGGGCTGTGCATGTCCATCACCCTCTGCTTTCTGCTCTGCTGCCACTACAGAGTCACTCACCAGCACCTCAGGAGATTTGGGATCCTTCTCAAAGGGCACAAGGCTGGTCTTGAAGGCCAGGTGTGCCCAAATTCCTACTGAATTACTGCTGGATTTGGGGTGGGAAGGAAGTCTGGAGCTCTCTAATCCAGCCTTCTCAAAGAAGGAAGAACTTGAAATTTATACACTTGGTAGCTCATGGCCAGAACTAGTTAAATTTTGAGCAGCTTCAAGGTTCTCCCAGTATGTGTTGTAGTGTTTGGTCACTGCCATGGTAATGTCAAAATGCCCTCGTGCAATATTTACTGAGAATTTAAGTTCTCTGAATAGGAAATGGGACTTGCTTCAGCATTTCCCTTCATTTTGAGCAACCTATAGAAACATGAAGAAGGCTGCAAAGCAAGGAGAACATCAACCACTTTTATCATTAAGGCTCTTCTGAAAATAATAAAAAAAGAAATTAGGTAAAACAGACTAAAACAAAAGGATTTAAATGCAAATCTTGCCTTGCTACTTTTCCCTTTCAGAAGAGCAAATTGATTCCTGGTTAGAAATCAGTCAATTCACCCATCACATTGATGTTCATTTTTTGGGGTTACTGAAAAAATGCCAAGAGACTTTACCTTGGAAATCAACACAATCAGAAAAACTTCCCCATTAACAAAAGTATTTGAAGAGCATTTTAGAGAATGTATTAATTTTATAAGAAAACTGAGAACCTTGTGTTGCAAAAATATCTATATCTCTTAATTTTTAATGTTCTGACTCTGTTTACATTGGAACACCATTGAAATCAAAAAGATGAGAATAAATTCATGGTACCTCTGACCATTTAGTTCTATATTTAGGAAGAAACCTCCTTTTTGTACTTATATATTTTGTCTGCCTGCAGAACTATGTGAATGTTTTCCATCTTGATAAATTTCAGGGATGAGTTGTATGACGACTTCTGAGTTTATAGCAGAATTTTAAAAGACATTTCTGGATGAACAGGTGTATTTATTATGAATCGTTCTCCTGCAGTTGCTCCTCTACCCTCATCTTTAGCAGATTTGTCTGAAGTCACTGTAGGGAATATCTATTACAAAATTTCCTGTAACATTAAAAACATTTATCATGGCAACAGCTCTTGAAGGCAGAAGGGAGTTTTTTCTCCGTTGGCTTCAAGAGATCAATGAAGCTGGTGCTTAGTGTTATAGACGAGGCTTGCAACCTGGCAAAGGTTAACTTGTTTATTAATTTAACAACTGAGAATGGGGACTCGAGATAAGCCTGAACCCCACACGACAAGCCAGAGGAATAACAGCAGTGACAGTGACAGTGCCAGTGCCACATTGGTGCACTGGGTGCTCCTTTGGAACCACTTTCTGCTGGAGGACCAGGTGCAGAGCACCTGGCAGTCTTTATAACCTCCATGCCTAGTGCATTGATGCGTTTTTGGATCCTCTCTCTGATTGGTTCCCTTCCTGGCCGCTGGTTGGTCCATATCGAGGTGCAGTCCTGGCCAATCATTTCGGAATACTTGGATCTGATAGGTCAGTTTGTCCTCCAATTATGAGTCAAGTTGGTGTCCTCACCCCATGAGGTCATGTTCTAGAATGTTCCTGCCATTCCCCCTAGTGGCCACACACTCACACTGCAGCAACTGTCAACCCACAACCTATCTGTAACAGTTTATCAACAATTCTTACATAACTATTCATTTAACAAGGCATAACTCCATAAAATTCCGTAACAAGGCATAACTCTATAACAATTCCGTAACTATTCATAACTACATTGTATTAACTACTTAACGATACACAACTTCATAGCAATTCCTTAACAATTCAAAATTACATTGTATTAACTAGTAACTCATAATCTCACCCCCGAACATTAACTCATTTATAACACTTAGTAACGTACCAGATGCTTTATGGGACTGAGAAGTGAATTAAAGGCAGGATTCCCCTGTCCTGGGTTAACATCCTGTTGGCAAGAACATTTTCCTCTGTGTGTCAGAGGGGAGAAGCCTCTGCCCTCTGGTGTGGACACACACATTCAGAGAGCTAGGGAATTACAGCTTGGAAATTCTTTTCAGGCCTGGATTTCTCCTGACTCTCAGGTCCATTCCTAGACTGACAAGCTGACTACAGCTTCAGTTAGGGAGGAAATCTCCCAGGATGATAACATAGTGAAAAACAGAGTAAATTTTTTCATTTATGAATTCATAATACAGATTAACACCTGGTGTTTTTCTCATGGCACATCCTGACGTGTTGTCCCAGAGATGTTTTTCCCAATTGTCCAATAAACTACTATCCTGTTCTAGTGCTCGTAACACACTTTAAATACAGACCATCCGTACAATAAAGTTGGCCTTTTTCCCCAAAGAAGTCCGTGTGTGTTGCTGTCTTTTTTCTCTCTTTGCAGCGCAGTAACCACTCTGGTGTGTCCATGTGTGCTGAGGATGAACAAGGATTAGTTTATGCTTTGGATCACTGTGCTCTCAATCATATACAGCAAGAAATCAAAGTATGCTTCTTGTTGCTCATTAAAGCACTGGTGGGATATTTTGGTTGTTTTTTTACAGGAGAATTCTTCCCTTCAGTCTGCAAATTCACACTTGGGTGTCTGTGCATTAAGTAGCACATACATATTCATCCTCACATCCTGTCTGCATCTTCTGCTGTGCCATGTGTGTTCAACCTGCATGGCAGCTATGCATAACCTCTTTTTTCAGTTAAATAACAGTGAAATTCTCATTAGTGCAGACGTTACAAGGTTTTAAAATGTCAAAAAAGCAAGATGGAGTTGGTAATTGATTAACCTGAGGTGGCGCAAAACTTCACCCTCAAACACATGTTTTGTGATTTAAAGATGTATTGAGTTGTCTAGTGACTTAGGATAGAATTAAATCTGAAATTTCCTTTGGAGTTAATTGTCACTTACTCAGAAGTTTTTCCTTGAGAGAATAATACTATTTAAAAATTAAATACGAATACACTAAATATGGTGTGTGTATAACTATTGCAGCTAATCTGACATAAATGTTTTAAATAAGCAAAACATCCAATGTTCTTTTGCTCCTCAGTTCACCTACCTAGCAAATAAATATCAAATCTGTAGCCTAGAAAGGGGTATTTTATGTAAAAATCAACTGCATTGTAGATATGCATAAATGAAAAGAACAGTAAAGCATGTTTTTAGCAACCCACTCACAGTTTTGTAACATATGTTAGGCAGGGAATATGGATATATGTTATGTCAGGCAAGTGGAGAGTTTTGGAGGGAAACCAAAATCCTTGGGGATAATGGTTCTAGTCCCTGCTCTGTGCTGAATTCCCAAAGGGAAGGATGGGAAGAGCACCAGAACCACTGCCTGAGGCCTCCTGTGGTGTCTCAGAGACTGGGCAAAAGGACAAGGAGAGCAGATCAGCTGAAAACACCAATTCACTACTAGGCTGAAATATTTAGATCTGCTCAGAGGGATGGATTGTGGTTTTTTTTTTCTAGTATTGGAGAATTGCCAAAATGAACAGAAATTTATCATGAATAGCATGAGGTCTATTGGGTAATCTTTTACATAGGTGCAAAACATCATAACAACACTGCTGGTGTTGAGCTAATTAAAAGCTAGAATTTCTCTGATGGTCTCTAATAAATTCTGTTACATGTATTTCATGCAGATAAAACTTGTGTTGTCTGATTTTTTCATTTATGACCAGGAACACTTGACCAAGGCACTTCTGGACATGTACAGGAAAGAGATGCAGGAAGAAGACCTGAAAATTGTAACAGGTGTGAAAATTGTTCTAGAAATACCAGTAATGCTCATATTTGTGGGAATGGGAACAAACCCAGTCAAATAAGAATTTTGTTTTCATAAAAGCACATGAACACAGCACCTTTCTCTTCTTTTCAAAGAACACATTGTAGGTGTAATTTTGCAACTGGAAAAAGGCAAAGGGAGGATTCTCTGGTTGCCTAATTCTGGTCATTATGTGTTTGGAAATTAGAGAATCACATCTTGCTTTTCTTCTTGCAGGAGCTCTGTGTCATTCCTGGCCTTGGTTGGACAGCACTCCCTAAAAGAGTTCACTCTCCATCTTCCTCCCTCTACCATGAGTGATGCTCCTGCCTTCAGTACCTGTGGTTCAAAATAATCAACTTTCTTGTGGATTTAATTGTGAGTCTCATTAATACAGTGTTCTTTCTTTGAAATCTAAATATAGTTAATTTTTGCAACACCTCTTTGAGGTAAGCACAGGCTCCCTTAATTACTGGGCTTATATTGATGAGAAACTGAAACACACAAAGAGGAACCTTCTAAATGCATCTCCTCCTCATTTTAGGACTTGTAATAAAAAGGAGGTCAGAATAACCTGACCTTAAACTTTATGGAATCATAGAAACATTACAGTTGTAATCAGATCACCAAGTCCCATCATCAACCCAGCACCACCACCAGGTTTATCACTAAAATATGTCAACATCCACACATTGTTTTCACACTTCCAGGGATGGTAACTCCACCACTGCTCTGGGCAGCCTGTTCCAATGCTTGACACCTCTTTTGTGAAGAAATTTTCCCTAATATCAAATCTAAGCCTCCCCTGGCACAACTTCAGGGCATTTCCTCTCATCCTGCCACTTATTTCCTGGGAGCAGAGACTGAAAGCCAGCTGTCTACAACCTTCTTGCAGGTAGTTGTAGAGGGTGAGTGTGTCCTCCTTGAGCCTCCTTTTTTCCAGGCTGAGCCCCCCACAGCTGCTCCTGGTGCTCCAGACCCTTTCCCAGCTCTGTTGCCCTAAATGTCTTTCTTGTAGAGAGGGGAAAAGACTGGGGCTGATCATTAAATCCTACCTGGATATCTTTATGTGGAAAATAGATTTCAGACAGCTGCAAAAACTGTTTTTTGAGGTAGCATGGTACAAGCCAGCTCCACTCGGGACTTTGTAGGGGAGCAAGATGGGGTCAGCTTCTTTTCCCAGGAATATGTGAGAGGACAAGAGGAAACAACATCAAGCTGTGCCAGGAGAGGTTCAGGTTGGGCATCACAAGGAATTTCTTCATGGAAAGGTTGGTCAGGCATTGGAAGGGGCTGCCCAGGGGGGTTTGGAGTCTCCATCCCTGGAGGTGTCCAAGGAATGGCTGGACATGGCACTCAGTGCTCTGGGCTGGTGACAAGGTGGGGATCAGTCACAGGTTGGACTTGATGGTCTTGGAGGGTTTTTCCAACCTCAATAATTCTGTGATTCTGTGAAGAAAGAACCAGGTTTGCAGCTGCCTGCCATGCCCCATGATTTCGAGGATGCTGTTGGTCTGGCAACTGTGGAATGAGATGTTTCTCATTTCATTCCTCACAAAGTGCTGTGGGTGTGGAAGAACACTGAGCCTGCACCTTAAAAGAGGCAGGTGGAGGATGCCAGGTGGGGCCTGAGCAGGACAAAAAGGCTCAAAGAGTGGCTGGCAGCAATCCCAGTGATGTATTGCTGACTCCCAGCCTGATGCATGCTCTGGACACAGATGTGAGTGGGGTCTCTGAGCAGGAGCTGCTCCCTCTCTGCCTCGGTGCACACTGACCTGTGCTGCTCCCACCCTGCCTCCAGCTGTGGGAATGGAATCCAGCCAAAGCAAACCACACACAAATGGATCTGCCCGAGGTTGGACCGAGGGAAATTCAAATCCTGCTCAACTCACCCGGGAGATACAGAACTCTGAAGCATGAATATTCAATATTATCTCTACCTTAATGCTCGGCAGAAAGGACCCTGGACATTTTGAAGGCAATGTAGGCATATCTTGTTCCATCTCTAGTGCAAAGAACTTAGTTGATAGCTGGGGTTAATTTTTAAACGTGGATTGAAGTAGTTATTCAGTCTTTGATTCAATATTGATTAGGCAATGCTAGGCTTAAACTGAGATGTGTTCTGGAAGTGTTGCAAACACAGCATAAAACAATTCCTGGAGTAACCTTTTCTTCTAATTCAATCTCAAATGAATGGGGTGAAGAGTTTAAGTGATGCATTGAGTTTGTGTGGCAAGATTTTGGTAGAGAAGAGGCAGCAACTACAGCAGCCGACCTTCTCAGTGTAGGGCAAGCTTTCCTCCCCTTGAATAGTTTGTATGACTTTCCTGAATGTTAAAATATGAATTCCTGACTGGATATGGCGTTCCAATCACGGAAAAATGTTTCTCAAAGGTGATAGCAACTTTTTGGTGTTAGTCAGTATTGGTTGTTAGAAGTGTATCTTTATATCTGTGTTTTCTTCTGTACATATCCACCTTAATCACAAGGGAGGCCTAAAACCAGAAATCTGTGGGTAGCACAGGTTGTTTATCAGGTTCTTGCTGACAGACAGACCTGTTAATTATCTGCTCCTATAGAGGCTGGTGTACGAAGAACTGGGTCCCAGGGCAAAATGGGGCTGTCTTTAACATCTGTATTATCTTGCTCCTGAATTACAGCGTGCTGAGCAGGAATGCTGCTGGCTTGGTGTGGGGTGTGGGCTGCACTGAGGAGAGACAGGAGTGGGCATGGGATGAGGGCAGAGGCACTGACTGCTGGCACTCCTGCAGAGGGGTAAAGGTGGGGCTCAGGGATTCTGTGCAGATGCTGAAGATGTTGGACTGCTGAAGGAGGAAAGCAGGAAGGATTGGATTCAAGGCCAGGTTGGATGAGGCTTGGAGCAGCCTGATCTTCCCTGCCTATGGTAAAGGTTGTAATGAGATGAACTTTAAGGTCCTTTAGAGTGCAAACCATTCTAGGA
Organism: Buphagus erythrorhynchus; assembly: GCA_013400855.1. NCBI lineage: Eukaryota > Metazoa > Chordata > Aves > Passeriformes > Sturnidae > Buphagus > Buphagus erythrorhynchus. The sequence continues at coordinate 41,192 of VZTT01053179.1, forward strand.
TTCTGTGATTCCTCTTTTGAGGTCTGGTGAGGGTGAAGAGATGATTTTTGAAGCTGGAAGTGAAGGCACAGCCTGTGCCTGTCCTGCATTGTCACACCTGCCCTGGGGGTGTGTTATCCACTCAGCATCCCCCTGGCTTGTTCCAGACTTAAGCCAAAGAGTAAATCAACATTTAAACACTGCAAGGGATTAGAGGGCTCAGCCTCAGCTCTGTGAATTCAAGCCCTCACCTGGCAGTGAAGGTGTAACTTCATCTTTATTGATGTGCTAATGGACACCCCTACCCACAGGAGCTTCCCCATTTGTTTTTGGAGATCTGGAGGCACCACAGGCAGAGCAGCCAGCAGCTTTCTCAAAGCTACAGAAGTTCAACCCAAACCCAAATAAATACCTCAGGAGCTCAGCAAAGGAAAGCAAAACCTCCACAGCTGGAGTGACAGCGGTGTCCAGGCTACACATGATTCCTTGCAGGATCAGAAATGCTCCTGAGGTAACCTTAAACCCACTGAGAGGTGAGATGGGAATTGTGTATGGTTTCCAAGAGAGGCATGATAAAAATCCACCAGCAAAGTGCCCTTCTCAGATGGTCTTGCCAACTTGAAACAGAGCTCAGAGGTCTGAAGGACACCCTGGAGCCCAGGTTCCTCCTTTACAAGGGGCCACCCTGCTTCTGAGCCTGGGATCATGTTCTTCCACCAGCAAAACAAACAGACAATTTATTTGCACAAACCTTGTACAGTCATCCAAGTTTCCCCATTTAATAGCAGAGTTTACTGGGAAAAAGCTATTTCTTACTTTTAGAAACCTTAATTCAGGGTCAGTGAGGAAACTCTTACCTAAACACAGATTTTTAAGAGCACATCTGCCATGTTATATTTGTGTCTCTGTTCCTATAATTAAAAAAAAAAGGCATAATGAGCCACTAAACAAATTATTCTTTATGCTGACTGAAACAATTAACAATTATTATTTATAACATAAATAATCTAGAGTGAATTATGTTTATTTTTCTCTTTAGCTCTGTCTCCAACATTTGCATTTCACTGCTCTACTGGCATGTTTTGGCGCCTAGTTTATTTTTGTCAGCAAAATCAGTTATTTCTGACATTATTTCAGTGCCTCCAGGGCAGAATGCTGGAACTGAACAACTGGCTCCCTCCACGACATTTTCCAAACCCATATCAAGTTTCTTTGCTGTTATCCAGAGAAGTTATGGAAGCAGGGCCAGTGGAAGGAACACACTGGTAGGGCTCACTTTGAGCTGAAAGCTATTTCATGCTGTATATCCACAATTACCTCCACATTTATAGATTTCTGTGTGTCCAGAAATGGAAATCTGAACGTGTACTCTTGCTTCTTTCAAGAGTGAACAGTTTTTATATTAACCAGAGATACCATCAACAAGTTTCTTTCCAGCAGTCCCTAAACAAAGGAAAATTATCTCTTCAGCCAGGTGTCCTGGGTCTGCACCACAGCCCTTTCTGCACTGCCTGTAGGCCTTCAAGGTTTTTTTCTGGTGGAGAAAATCAATTAATCTCTGTAGTCATTTGCAGCATGGTTAATGGACAGACACATTAAGCAAAGTTCTGACAGAACCACAGCTTGTGGCATGAATTTGTCACCTTACATCTCCAGTGCATGGCTCTGATTCCTGTCAATGTCTCTGTTAATTTAAACCTTCCCCACAAAATGCTCTGCAGCCTGAGATTTCCAAAACTGTCCCAGTTCAAGGTCTCATTTCTGCTTGACTCTCCCATCTTTGCTTTTCCTCTGCAGAATTAATCCACACTTGTTAATTCCTTTTGGATACAGAAAAGGAACAAGCCCTATTAATATTATTTTCCAGGATAAGGCTTAACTTACCTTGAAAATGCCAAGTATCAACATCCTCGTTACACCTTGGAAGCACCAGGTGAACTGCAGTTTTTTCTTTATATAGCTCTGCTGGTTTACTTTTGCCCATCCTTGAGATGAGTCACTCTCAATGGTAAATATAAATACAATGACAAGCTTGAAGCTGCTTTTCCCTTGTCTGCAGTTCCTTGATTCGTGCCCTTAATTGCAGCAATAACTTGAGCAAATCAAGAAAATGGGGCTGAAAATAGGTACAGCATCAGGAAAGAGAGGTTTTTATCCCTCATTGGAAGGTGTTGATTCCAACAGATACTGAGCTCACTCAGATTTCCTCAACCCCACAGAGAATCATGGAACTTTGCTCCCCCCTGAGCAGGCAGAATTGATTCCTGCTCATTCACACTTGGATGTTCCTGGGAGGACTGGGAAGAGTCAGGGTGGAAGGGCTGGAGGGTTGTTCTCTCCTCTGAGCTCCAGAGCATTTTTCACTCCAGATGAATTTGCCAATTACCAATCTTGATTTCATCATTGCTCAATCCCATGTGTTGGGCCTTTTACCAAAGTTGTGCCTCTTGATGAGGGTAGCTCTGATACTGGGTAATTAATCTGTGATCTCAGAATAGTCTAAAATAGATAGTAATAAATCTCCCTGGAACATG
>VZTT01053182.1:10383-40889 GCA_013400855.1 Buphagus erythrorhynchus
GAATTATTTGTCTAGTAGTTGCATTTGAAAACATCTGCTGACCTCAGGCCAAAATGGAAACTCTTAAACAGGCATATAAATGTCATTTTTGGATGATATAAATGCCATATTTTGGAAAGCCAAAACAAAGATGCCCAAATAGAGCAATTATTTAGATTGCTGATTACGCATCTGACGTGTCTGTGAAAGGTCACTTGTCTGTGGCTGCAGCAAAGAGAGACCTGGGATGATCTCATCAGCTCGGTGGGGTCAGGTCCAGTTCATCTATGGGAGGAAGCCTTCAAAAGAAGAGAAACTCTTGAGCTGAATTAATGTGATGACTCCCCTTCATCTGAGTCATGACTGAGCAGTGGTTGCAGGGTTCTGCCAGGGACTCTGCCTGTGGTGGGTGGGAGCTGCTGCACCAACCTCTCAGAGCCACCAGAGTTTTGGGCAGGTGTATTCCAAACAGAGCAGAGGTTTTTGGCAGTTGTAGTCCAAACAGAGCAGAGTTTTGGANCAGAGTTTTGGACAGGTGCACTGCAAGCAGCAGAATTTTGGGCAGGTGTATTCCAAACACAGCAGTGTTTTTGGGCAGGTGCACTGCAAACACAGCAGCATTTGGGCAGGTACATTGCAAACAGCAGCATTTTGGGCAGGTGCACTGCAAACACAGCAGCATTTGGGCAGGTACATTGCAAACAGCAGCATTTTGGGCAGGTGCACTGCAAACATAGTAGGGTTTGGGGCAGGTGTATTCCAAACACAGCAGAGTTTGGGGCAGGTGCACTGCACACACAGCAAAGTTTGGGGAGGTGTATTCCAAACAGAGCAGAGTTTTTGGGCAGGTGCTCTGCAAACAGAGCAGAGTTTTGGTCAGGTCTATTCCAAACACAGCAGAGTTTGGGGCAGGTGCACTGCAAACAGGGTCACAGCAGCTGAAGCAATTGCAAGCTCTCAGCCTGTATTAGAGCAAAAGGTGCAGCTGCTGTGGTTCCTGCCATCTCCCACCTCCTGGTGCCTTCTTGTTGTGCACTGTTTGACTGCTGCAGTCACACTGGGCTCCCTGAGCATTTATCCTGCAGACATGTTAATGATGCAGGCACTGATTAAACAGGAGAGTTTATAGATAGCAGCAGCATCGCAGCATGGCAATTTTAATTAAATTGAATATATTGTGGCTGTTCTTTGCATGTGTGCAGAGTGGGAAAGGGAGCCTTGGGTTCCTCAGGGCAATTATGCTCACTAAGGATATGGACTGGGCTCTTGGACAGACAGCAAATGCTGTTGATGGGACAGCTCTCACATGCACTGGCTGGTGGGTCACTGTGGCTGAGCACAGGCTGTCCCCAGGGAGGGACAAATGGCTCTGGTGAGTGGCTGTGCTCTCTGATGCCTCCCAATCAACATCTGTGTGTTCCCTACCTGAAGATCATTTCCCAACCCCCAGCATCAGGTAGCTGGCTAAAAATCTGTCTTTCTTTGCAGACTTTTCGAGACCCTCCAGTCACTCTTCTGGTCTGTGTTTGGGCTGCTCAACCTCTACGTCACCAACGTGAAAGCCAGACACGAATTCACAGAATTTGTTGGGGCCACGATGTTTGGGACCTACAATGTCATCTCCCTCGTTGTGCTGCTGAACATGCTCATAGCCATGATGAACAACTCCTACCAGCTCATTGCTGTGAGTTTCCTCCTTCTCTTTTTGCTGTTATTTCTCCCTGTGTGCCTCATTTGTCTGACTTGCAGCAAGTGGGTCCCTTCTGGGATGCTGCAGACTGCTGCCCCCAGTTTCTGCCAGCAGGTACTTGGGATCTCTGCTCACCAGCCTGAATCATGCCTGCAGGGGAGGTTTTGCTCTGTTTGTAAATGCTTCTCAGCTGGAAAAGGCTCACAGGCTGTGATCTGCCCGTCTCCTCCTGTGGAGTAACCTTGCTGACCACCTTGGGTGTAAAAAGGGAAACCTTCCCACTGCTTCCTGATGTTTGGTTCTAACTTGGGGGGGTGGGTGTTGTGGTGTATATTTTTTTATCCTATCTCTGTTTTCTCATGTGAAACTGTGTGTGTCAGGAGCCCAGTCCTGCAATTTCTTTTTCCACAGTCTTCCCACTTGAAATTAGATCATGTCCATCTGTAATACCAGAGTCTCCTGTCTGTAAAACCATAACCTGAGATTCCTGAGTAATCCCAGTGCAGGATGGATCTGAGCTGAGGCAGCTCGGGGCTGTAGAGCCCTTATCAAACTGAACTTTCATTTGAATGTTCCAAAACTGGTTTCTCCACTGTAATCTCATTCTGTGTACCCAAAAGCCAATCTGTACCTCGATGATTAAATTTGTAAACAGACTGAAAGCTAAAGCAGCGTGGCTCTGCATTTTAAGGCTCTTAAGGTCAGGAACAGTATGGAAGGAAGCAAAATCTTGTGTGCACAGTACTTCAGATAAACCAGTGGGCACTTACTCTCCAGTTCTGACCACTGACATGACAGGTTAGGAGACAGGGAGGTGATGAACTGCTGCATCATCTGGGAACAGAACAGGAGTGGGGGGAGTTGTTTGTGTCCTTGGCTGGGTACAGAGCAGAGGCTTCCTCCTCTGCTTTGGGTGACTCTTGGTTTATTCTAGCAGATAAACCAGAGCAAAACCAGAACCAGTTGATTATCTCCTGCTCTTTCCATTTCCAAATTCCTGGACAAGTCTCCGGGGAAATGTGTGGGTGAGCTCCTTTCCTGGCTAAAGCACAGAGGGGAGTATTGAGTTGTTTTCTTGAACAGGTTCCACAACTGTTGTTGATTATCTGCTAATATAATTGGCTCCTAAATTCACTTGCTCAAACTGAGCACAGACCCATCAAATTGCTGATTCTTTTGGACGTCTGATCTTTATCATGGTAAAAAGTATGAGAAAAGCTGGACCACTGACCTTCCAGATGAGCAGAAAAGCAGTTTATCACAAAGGCACTGCTGCTTTATCAGTCTGTTTCAATGCTTCGAGTGCTTTCTCTTTGTTCACTGCTACTCCTCACATTCCAGGGAGACTGGAATGAGGGACAGAAAACAAAGATTCTCTCCTTGGCCATTTTCTCCAATTCCCTTTCCTTTATTGTCATCGAATAGGCTTGTCACTAAGACAAAGCCCAAGCCTAAGACTGGGATAAGAATAGCAGTATTTGCTATTCACTGGGCCACAAACCACTCATCATTCTTTCCCCTGAATAATTCCAGTGATGCAATGACACATTACACACAATCCCCCATGAATTAGAGGGACCCATCATAACAATTAGCTGAAGTGAAGGGTCCAGGGAGGGCTGTTGTGTTCATGGTTTTGTGTCTGGAGCAGCTGGGAGCTGGACTGGCCCCATCAGAAATGCTGCCCTTGACAAACCCAGGGGTACAGAACTGAACTCTCCAGATGAACGAGGCAAAGCACAGAGTCCAGCCAGCAGCATGAGCTGAAAACGACACTGGAAATGCTACAGGAGATTTTGTTGTCACTTAAACTGTGTCACTGCAGCTGATACCGAGAGCAGTGACATTTCCTGTCAGTCACTTCCAATCCCTTCCCGTGCACGCAGCTTGGGTTTGGAAGCTTCATTCCTGCATGCCTTCTCTCGGGGACAAATTCCCTTCATGTGTCTTCTAAGGGCGAACATCAATTAATCTCTCCCCCGAAGAAAACAAGTCGTTAATAAACGCTGAGCTTTACAGATGTGGGTCGTTAATTAACCTGCAGTAATCAGGTTCACCCCCTGCTGAATCACGGCAGGCTGGGCATTTCTTCCTCCTGGTGTTTTTATTATATGGGATATACATGGAATGACAGCATTCCAGGGGAAAGGAGGGAAAGGAGTCCTTGGAGTGGGCTGGGGGTTTTTCTCTCCAGGGCATGGGCAGGAATCCTGTGCCAGTAAAACAGACATGGGGATGAGCTGAGAGTGCATCAGGACTGCCCTGCAGTGCAGTGGGGAGGACATCTTCATTAATCCCGTTTGTTAATGAGCCCCAGGCACTGCTGCAGTGCAAACAGCATTTCCCCCCTCCTCTCTTGCAGGGACAAATACACATTTGCAGCAGTTATTCTTCGGGTCAGCTTTTCTCCTGTACTCACACTGAGTTTCTGCTGTGAGGTTTGAGAAAGGAGAATCTGAGCTGCTCTTCCTTGGCCCTTTGTTGTGTCCCCCCAGTCTGGAGATTAGGGATTGGTGTTTAATTAGGCACTGCAGGCACACAGCACCAAAGCATCTGTCTGTGGAAGGCACAGCAAGGCAAGCAAAGAGTTAAACCTCTCCTTCAAGTGGTTCTTGTCTCAGAGAAGGAAGAACTTTTCTGCCATAACTTTGTTGGTTTTTTTCCTCAGCTATTTCAGACTTCAATAAATACATACTTCCAGGAGTGCCCTGAAGCAGTTTCAATATCGATTATTTCCAGACAGCTCATTTTTCCTCTTTTGCCAAACCATAGTTTGGTTATGGCAGACACCATCTTTCACCAAGAAAGCAAACAAAATCCAAATGCAATCCCCCAGATTTCCATACCTCCTGTGCTGTTTCAATATGGGAAGATCAGAATGTTTTATACAAGCAGCACAGGATGCAATGGGATATTATGCACTGCCAGCTCCCTCATCTCAATACCTTCCCAGACCTGACAGAAATACCATCACCAGAGGATGGGAAGAGGAATTTGTCACAATCACAAGAGGAAGGACAAGGGAATGATGTGAGAGTAGCCAGGTGGCTCCATCATTTGTAAGTGGCAGAAGTAACAGAGGGGGTGATGATGACACGTTATGTGATGGGCTGTTCCTCATCAGAGCCACTCACTGCACCTAAAGTCATACAATCCTCCTGCCAGTCACTAATTTTTCCAAAATAAGTGGGGTAGTTGGTGTTCCCTTGGGTGCAGGTGCATTTTGGCCCTGGGGGTGCCCTTGGGTGCAGGTACACATTGCAGGGAATTAATGTGTGTTTTCTGAAAGCCTGTTCCTTGTGGCCACACCCGTGATATTCTGGGGAGTCAGGCAAGAATTAGTCACTGGAACTGCACCAACAGCTCTGACTCTGCAGCAGCAGGACCAATATCAGTGGAAGAACAGCAAGCAAGGGCTGTGCAGGATAAAAACCAGGGGCTGTGAGCTGGTGGTCAGAGCTGCAGGTGAGCCAGGGTGATAAATGGTGCACAGCAGCTCTGCAGCACGACCCACCACCAGCACATTAAAGAGAGATCTGAGCCCTCACAGGTTTCAGATATTCTAGGATAAAAGTACCAAGATGCTTAATACCTCAGGGATTACTTACACCAAAGTGAGCCTCAGAAAAATTCCCTCCTACTCCCATGTGTGAAGGTGTTGCAGCCTCGAGTGTGTCAAGCAGTGTCCGTGTGTGATGTTGGAATAGTGACTCCAGCATCCAGAATAAAGTTACAAAATTGTTCTGTATGTTGTATTCTGTATCCTCCTGTTGGTTGGGATGTCTGTTATTTCAAGCTAGCTCATCTCAGACAGCTGTTCCTGCAAAAGACTGCAGTTTTTAAAATTCAAAAAAAAAAATTAAGTGTGTCTCTGAGAGTAGTCTATGTCTAAATTGGAACTTAGCTGCCAGTGTTTGGGTTGGAGGAATCAGGGCATTGGGCACCAAACTCAGGGTGCAGTTTTAGATGATGAAATTAAATGGAGTGGATTAACACAAGCAGTTAAGCACGAGAATGAAGAAAAGAAATATTTTGCTTAGCAAAACAAAAGCTGTACACTAAACAGAAATGGCATGTGCAGCTAAAAAAATAATAAATAAAACTTTGACTATAAGTATAGGGGATATTAGACATGGAATTTTCTCATTTTTGCAGACTAGAGATCTTAAAAATTAAGGCACAGGGAACCATAAAGATTTTTCAGCTCCTTGCTACATTTTTTCCAAGATAAGTTTGGATTTCCCCCAGGTGGCAGTTTCAAACTTTTCTTCATCTGCAAACCACACGGATTCCTCCACTTTTCTGCACCAGCTGAACTCCCTCAGCACCATGGCAGTAATTGCTACCCAGTTTAATTCACAACACCAGCAGAAATTCTTTTCCCCACTGTGATTTGTGACCCTTAGGACTGTCAGAAAATGTTCCTCTGCTTGCACCACTGGCACAGTTATTACCTGGTGGTTTTGCTAAGGAGGAATTTTATGAATCAATAAACTTAGTTTGAAATACAAGAGCTGCCCAGTCCCTGCATGTGGCAGATTTTGGGGTGGTGGGTGTTCCCCTGTAGAGATAAGGGCAGCTCCTAAATCTGGACTCAGAACTAAGCTTTTGTAAAGCATCAGGAAATGTTCATCTCACCAGGCCCATTTCTGTACCATTAATTTGAATTTCTTAGAAATTAAGCCGTCGGTGGTTTTTAACTCTGTAGTGCAGCAGGAAATGAAATTATGCTCTTGTTGTGCTGCCAATACAAGCTGGGATTAATATTTCTTGAAGCTTTTTATGGTGCAGTGAAATAAGGAGGTTCTGGAAAGAGGATGAAATGATTCTTCCTTGATTTGTAAAGTACCCTTTGTCCCTCAGTTTTGTGGCCGTCAGAGCCTCCTGCTGACCAACACACACATCTGCTGCTCACTGCCCAGGTGACACACTCACACCTTTTCTTTATTCTACAGCACAGCTCTAATTACCCAGATCTCAATTACTGCTCTCCTAAAACTCATCCGTGGCATCAGCAATAATTAATTGAAATGGGAAATTCTCCTGCACTTAGTCAGTGCCTTCAGTGACACGTGGACAGGCAGACAGGACAAGGGGGAATGGCCTGAGCTAAAGGAGGGTGGATTTAGATCAGACATAAGGAAGAAATCCTTCCCTGGGAGGGTGGGGAGACCTTTGCACAGGGTGTCCAGAGCAGCTGGGGCTGCCCCTGGATCCATGGAAAGTCCAAGGCCAGGTTGGACAGAGCTTGGAGCAGCCTGGGACAGTGGAAGGTGTCCCACCCATGGCAGGGGATGGGACTGGATGAGCTTTAAGGTCCCTCCCAACCCAAACCATTCCATGATTCCGTGATTTCTGTTCCATTTCCCCATGGAATGCAATCCATCCCCTCTCCCTGTTCCCTCCTGAGGAGCTGTAGCCCACCTCTGGAGCAGTGGGATTGACTCCCAAGGCTCAGTGTCATCCAAGGTCTGGATGTGGGGGGACTCCCAGCAGATTTTTATTGGAAAGTGAAGGGAAATTTGTTGCAGCAGTGTTGGGATGCTCCCATACAGCCAGAGGTCTGTGTGTGAAATTAGCCCTGGAGCCTCGCTCCAGACTGGCAGGCAGCTTAATTGCTTTTTGTTAGCAAGCTAAAGGATTCATTTGAAGGTGTAGAACTGTTTGTCTTTTTGCTGCCTTTGGCCTAATTACATATAACCCATGGACTTGAATCACATTGTTAATATTCATCTGGTGTTTGCAGAGCCTCTAAATAGAGGCACTCGATGTGCTCCAGCTTCACATGCTGCATCTTCTGTTCCTAGACCAGGCAAAGCTCATTCTCCATCCTAGGATGCAATCCTGCCACTCCTGTGAGTACTGTCAGCAGAATCAGGAGGTTCAGCCTTTCTGTTGCTTTTAATCTCTGAAACCACAGAGATTATGTGTTCCTGGGAACCACCATAGCCAAACCATTTTGGGGCTTATTCAGGGCAGATAAAGTAAAAAAAGATGAGCTTGCAATCTGTAGATGAGCCCTGGCTGATTTAAGATATTCCAGGGAGTTTGCTGGCACTTACTTCTAGAATTTTCAGGGCTGGGCTCTGGGGTTTTTTGGTGTAGTTAACACCCCAGTGCCCTGCCTGACAGGTCAATAACTCTCTGCCCATTGCGTGTGAGCAGCACAGCAAGGTTTGCTCTTGCTGCATGATAGAAGTTGAAGTATCCAGATGGAACCACATAGGTTGCAGCCCCCTGCATTATTCCATCTTTTATTTAGGCCTGACAAGCTCAATTAGCATTATCTTGTGCCTCTGCATGGAGGGGACTCTTGTTAGAAAGGCAGGAGAAAAGAGGAAAAGTGAAAGATAAAGGAAGAATATTACTGAGGAAAAAGCAGTGAAAAATACTAAAAGGGATTTATCTGGGAAGAGCCTTCCCCTGGTACAATGGAAACAGCTATATTACTTAAGAATTCTCTGAAACACGACTTTTTAGATGCCAGTGCTTCACAGATTTCCTTTTCAACACGCTGCAATCTTGCAAATAAGTTGATGCTGATCACATAGGTGAAAAAAGGATACACACAGCCACTCCTAATTAAATGGGGACTTGATTAATAACCTGGATGCTTTAGCTCCTTGTCTGTTTCTGTTTGCTGGTCCTGTCCCCTGTGGCCTCTCAGCTACAGCCTCTGTTTTTTGGGGGAGAAAACAGGGACTTCTGAGTCAGTGCTGTCTGCACAGCTCAAGGTTCACTTGCAGACTTGAGCAATCTCCTACATTTACAATCTGTCTCTTCCCTTCAGCTCAAGGATGTATTTAAATGGTCAGCACAAAGGATTTTTTAAATTTTTGAGCAATTACTCAATTTTTGGCAGCTAAGCTCAGGCACTGCATTTAAGTGGCTGTGCAAGCAGGCTGCCTTCCAGAGGTGTTGGGCACCTGCTGCTCCCTCTGCTGCTGTGACCTTTACAGGCTCAGTAAAACACATAATCCAGCTCCACTCCTCTGCTGAGGAAAGGCAATTTATGGCCAGTCATAAAAGAGCAGAACACTGAAGCATTTGGTGCCTGAATACATGCACAGAGTCGTGTTCCTGCGAGGAGGAGCAGGGAGTGGGACGTGAGGAGCAGCAGCCTTGCTCCCAGCTGGCTGATTCTGAGGAGATAAGGGAATTCTGAGATTTGGGGAGGTGAAGCCTGGCACCTCCAGAATGCCCTGCAAACCCCACAGGCTGTTCCAGCCCAGTTTCAGAGTGTTCTGCTCCACTCCTCAGCAGGACACTGTGACTCACAGGCTGGTTTTTGGGCTCCCCATGGCTTCAGGCACACGTGGAGTGTCATGGTTTGTCCTTCCCTTTGAAATACACCTGCAGCAGCTCAGCTGGAGGAGGCAAGGTCAAACCAAGTGCTTTGCACATGGAGTGGAAAGTGGTGAATTGTGCAGTGCTCCTTCCTTCCAGGCAACTTTGTGCCAGGGAATCATCCTGGCTGTGTCCAGCAGAGAATCCAAGGCTCCCATCCACCTGCAGTAGGTGGCCTGGACTGACAGATTGAGCACCCTAAAGCCAGGAGAGAGAACTGAGTTTGATTCCTAAGCCTTAGGAATGATTACTCAGAGAGGAGCAGGCACTTTCTTGAGCCCAGCAGTATCCCAAGTGTAATGCAGATATGATACCTTTAGCAGTGATAACTTTATGGACTCCTAGAATGGCTTGGGTTGGTTTTGAAGATAAAATCCCAGCCTGACTGGTTATGCAGACAAAAAAAATCAAAGACAATATTCTGGAGATAGGGCAAGTAGAAATGAGGCTAGGTTTGATTATTTTTTGCCTTAGCACTAACAGAGTCATCAGCACTCCAACACTTTGGGCTAGCCATGCCTGCTCAGCCCTCAAGTTCTCCAGGGCATCTCTGAGTTACTTGATTTTGACCTGGCTGGAGGTAGTTAACATTATCAGCACAGATGCCCCTTATCTCTCTGACCTTCAGCATGAAAAGAGGCTCTTATCAGGCACTGATGGAGGGGAGAGAATGGATGGCAGGAAGAACAAAGCCTTGGTGATATCTTCCTCATTGTTTCTTCCTTCTGAGGCTTTTAGAGAGCTGTTTCTCTGCATGACCTTCCCACTGCTCCGATTTATTTGACTATTAAAATAAAAACTGAACTTAACTGCAGTATGACTGCAGAAACAAAAAGGTGTCAGTTCCCATAATTTAACTGCAGTAAAACCAGCACAACCCCCAGTTCTCTGTGTTTTCTCCAATATAATATTCCCTGGCCTTCTCATTAGCTACCGTTATTTCCATCCAAGATGCTGGTGGGAGATGAAAAGTATTTGATGTATATCTGTATATGTATATATAACCTAAATACGTCGTGGAATGCAGTGCATTGCAAGCCATAATAAAAATTTTAATTATGAATATCTTCTGCACATGGAAGTTATAAATAGCAGAGATGCTAAAGCATGCATTTTCCAAGTACAAACAAACTGATTCCCAGGGGCTGGGAGAAGCAGCCAAGGTTCTGTGGCAGGTCTGCTGTGCTGTCACCCAGGAGGCAATGTCCCTGCTCTGGCATGTTCAGAAGCCACTTATGGCTTTCTTTTCCATTGCAACCAACCCCATTTCCATAATTCCTGAGCCTTTTTGGCTGTGCTGCAAAGATGGAGTCCTTTATCCAATTTATAACAAAATAATAACAGCAGCTCCTGTGCTGTGTCTTGTTGACATTCCAAAGTGGGGGGCCTTGGACATGGCAAAATTAAGGAAATTTTTACTGACTTCCTCCATTACAGTGTGTTCTTTCATGGGCTCTGCCATGTGGGATCTTCCCCCATCTTGCAGGTTTTTAAGGCTCACAGTCCCAACGATGGCTTATCTACTTATATAAAACTTTCGATTTGAGGTTTTTTTCTCCCTTGTGCTTTGTTTGCTTTCCTCACCTGAGAGCCTTGCTGCCTTTTGCCAGACGAGGGTAGCTCTTGCCTGATGTCACTTACCTGCATCCTGGTCCAAGAATTCACTTTTCTTGTTTCCCAGTGCTGGAGTACTCATTTATGAGTATTTCCTCAGGACCTGCCTATGCCTCTGCTCCTTTTCTGTGCTGGAGCCAAAATCCCCCTGTGTCCCTGTTGGAGCTGCTCTCCCTTTCCCCCCACCTGCCCTGCCTGCTGCAGGTGGTGCTCCAGGTGTGTTTTCCCTTATTTTTCCCTTATTTTCCCTTATTTTGGTTGGGAGCAGGGCACTGCCACAGCTCCTCCTCAGAGCCACTGCAGCTGCCCAGGGCTTTGTGCTCGTCAGTACTTTTATCTCTTCCCTGGCTGTCTCATCCTTTAACTGTTCTAATTGCTTTTCCTAATGCTAGATTGTCCTCCTTTAGTAATTTTTCTTGTATTATTTTTGAGATTGATCCTATTAAGTTCTTACCCTTCAGTATGTCATCCCCAGCTCTGAAAGCAGAGTAATTTGTTGCCAGCTGCAGCTGAATTACCTATGCATTAATTGACTTTGTAGCTTCCTGATTTTCTCCTAGACTTTTTCTTTCTATGACATCTTTTTCTTTGAAAAATGTTAAGCACCATTTACGTCAAATAGCCTGCTTGGATTTTTGCTGCTTGCTTCTCTGAGCTTGTCACCAAGCCCCCGAGCTCTGCTGATGTTATTTCCAGTTTGCCTGACACATATTACAAAATTAACAGCTTTGAAACAGCCCAAGAGTTGCCTGTGTGGAGTTCTGTAAAGATTAAGTTTCTCCTGCCCCTCTTTCTGCAGTGCTTTCTGTTCAGGACACACAAGGGCATCTTTCTTGTGCTAGCCTGCTTGAAAGCCAGCCCTGATATATTTTCTGTGCTGTTTCCTGCTCTGGGTTTAGCACAGAGCAATAAAGAGGCACGTGGAGAGAGAAATATATTAAATAGAGTCTAATGACTTCTCCTAGGCTTTGCTGCACTGCTAATTACACAGCAAAAAAGGCACCTTTGAAGTTCCTGTGCCTCCCGGGCAACCAGCCTCCCTTACTCAGTAGCCTGCAAGGTAAATGTTACATCTCCTCCTTCCTTCCTAGAGGAAAGTACAGCTTGGGCACATCCTAATCCTGTGGGACTCCTGGTGGCTCTTGTGGGGTAGCAGAGCTGCTCCTGCTGCAGAAATCCCTCCAGCTCCTGCCAGCACTCCTGGCACAGCTAGAAAGCTCCCCATCCCTCCTTCAGAGGCACTGAGCCCCAGCCAGCCAGCCTGGTCCCCAGGGCACTGTCACAGCCATCCATATCTGCATCTGACAGGCAGCAGCCTGGTTTCCAGCTTAGCCCAGTGCCTGTTGTGTAATGAAACACAGGAAAGGCACACGCAGCCCCTTCCATGCCAGCCAAAGTGGTGCTGGAGATCTTTGTAATTTATTCCTTTCCAAGTGGGTGTGGGGAGGATTTGCATCCCAGGAGCTTCCCAGAGGAAGGGGCAGGAGCCCTTGGGCACCTCTGTGTGGCACAGAGGAGCTGGAGCAGCTGATTATCCTGGGATTTTTTGAGAGTGGAGAACTTTGAGGATCTCAGCATGCCTGGGTGCTGAGCATCACCATCACCCCAGCATTGGGTTTTACAGAATCATGGAATGATTTGGGTTGGGAGGGACCTTCAAGATCATCTTGTTCCACCCCCTGCCATGGGCAGGGACACCTTCCCCTGTCTCAGGGTGTTCCAAATTCCATCCAGCCTGGCTTTGGACACCTCCAGGGATCCAGGGGCAGCCACAGTTTGTCTGTGCCAGGGCCTCCCCACCCTCACAGTAAAGGACTTTGTGCTAATATCTAATCCTGCCCCTCGGAGCTGAGGGTTTGAACCATGGCTCTGCACCAGCCTGGTCCAGAGCAAACCTCAGGGTGCCACAGCTGAGTGCAGGGACACCTCAAAATCCACAGGATGGCCAGAATCCACCTCAGCCCTGAGCCAGCCTAAACTCCCAGGGCTTCCAGGCGTGTTAGGAGCTTGAGAGCCAGGAGATGGAACTTCTGTCCCACAGGCTTTCCATGGGATGAGCTTCAGCTCCTGTGTGCTAAGGGAAAGTCACAGTGATTGCCTCCAGCAGCTCCCCAGCCACGAGGGAGCTGGAATGCTGAGCTCATGGAGAGGTTAAGGAACCTGGAGGCTGTGGCAGTGGTGACCACCTCATGCAGAAAGCTGAGAGCATCTTCCCCTGCTGGGTCTGTGCTGGATGGGTCAGGACTCACTGCTGCCATTTGGCAAAGTATGATCCAACCTGTATGGAAATCTTTACAGAAAACATCTCAGCAACTGTAAACAACACATTTTCTACACAGAGATAAGGACAGAGATTAACGCCTGAATTATCCTGGATAATTAGTGCACCAGGTAATCATTTAAAATCTGGCACATCTGTGAATACATCACTTTGACTGAACTAGAAAATATTTGCTACTGCTACAGTGAAATGGCTTCAGCCATCCCACAGGGAGATCTTTGTGGGAGATTAATTCTCACCTCAAATGGCAGAGATTTGCAATAGGATTATGTGGCCAGGATGACACATTCACATTGTGATAGGAAGTGAGACAGGTTTTTTTTCCTCACAGCAAAGCCGAGTGCTGGTTTCTTTGAGTTCATGTATTCTTTGAGCTTGAGGGCTCGGCCCTCTTAAGTGTGGAGTATTTGATAGCTGAAACGCTGAGCAGTGCTTGAAAGAAAATGGTGACAAGAACAAGGGTGAGAGAGACAGAAGCTCTCAAAGAGAGGACAGTGAAATCCCAACTTTGATTAAAATTCCTAAAGCATCAAGGTCAAGCTGGCAGAGCTAGTGACTGTGGGGTTTTAGCTTATTATGAATGTTACCAAAGAGTTGTCATCTAAGAACAGTGCATGAGACAGCACAGGTCTGGGAGCAGCCTGTACTCACTGCTCAGACCCAGGCAGCTCCCAAAAATGTGTCTGTTGCCCAGGGGCCAGCAGTCACTGGGGAGACACCCCAAACCTGGAGCACACCTGGTGGGGCCACATTCCCAGCCAATGCAAGGACTGATGTCCAGGCTGTAAGCCCCAGCTTTGAACTGGGCACAGAACAGATGCTGAAGTAGTTTTTTGGTACTCAGCACAGGGAGGAGAGTTTGGGGAGCTGTAGCTTTGTGTGGGGATTTTATTGCTTACAGCACTAAGGAGAGCTCTAACCAAGAAAATGGAGGTTTCCTGGCACACAAAGACATTGTCAGTAAAACTGAAGTGCCTCTTTGCTATATATTTCCAACACAAAACTGCTGCCAGGAGCTCTCATCTGATTTGCTCAGGTTTGCTAAACATCAAGGTGAATAATTGAGACAGGCTGAGTTTGTAAACCCTGGGGAATTTGCAGCAGCAGAACAGAGATGGGAAGAAAAGACATTTTGAGCTTTGTACAGAGAGTCCAGTCTGTCTTTTAAGAGAGGTTGTAGTGCACTTGTTGACTGAGACAGAAATACAGGTGGGGTGAAGCCAGCATCCCCCAGCCTCACCCACAGACACTCCCAGACCAACAGGGATTTGT
Organism: Buphagus erythrorhynchus; assembly: GCA_013400855.1. Taxonomy (NCBI): domain Eukaryota; kingdom Metazoa; phylum Chordata; class Aves; order Passeriformes; family Sturnidae; genus Buphagus; species Buphagus erythrorhynchus. The sequence continues at coordinate 24,567 of VZTT01053182.1, forward strand.
TCAGACCAACCTCAAAACTTCCTCAGGGAAAAGTCTTGCTAAGCTTCACAGCTCAGCTCCTAGGAAAGCCCTTGTAGTCACAGAATCCAGAATGGTTTGGGTTGAGATCACCTTTTCCAACCCTCTGCCATGGGCAGGGACACCTTCCATGAGCCCAGGTTGCTTCCAGGGATGAAGTGTCCCACCCAGCTATTTTAAAATGAAAGAACAAAAAGTAAAAAAAAAAAAAAACAAAAAAACCCATTTTGTACAGAAAAGCTTTTTAAGCATTTCCCTTCCTTTCCCAGAACCAAATTTGCAATCCCCAAGGTGGAGATTTGCCTTACCTTCCTCTTCAAACAGCATCCAGCATCCACTGCCAAACTGCATCTTCCAGGATGTGCCCTTTTATGATGTGCTGAAGGAAACTGCTGCCAAGTCACCACTCCTGCTCCCACACTGACACTGGGTGTTTGATGGACTTCTGTAGAGGGGAGGGGTGGATTTATCACAGAATATCACAGAATATCACAGAATATGCCGAGCTGGAAGGTAGCACATTCACACCTGTCCTGTGTTGACAAAGAACTTAAAAGATATGTCTCTATCCAAAATAAGTCTCTGCACTCTCCTTCAGTTCTGCCATGCCCCACCTGCCCCAGGCACTGCTGCCAGGTGTTTGTAGCTCCTGCTCAAACCCAGCAGGGCTGTGAATTCAGCCCCGGGCTCAGCTCTTCCCCTGCAGAATGCTGTAAATGCTCAAACCAGCAACATGCAGCTGCCACTGGGCTTCTCCTGGCAGTGAGCAGGGGAGGTTTAGTTTGAATATCAGGAAAATTTCCTTTTCCTGAAGAGCTGTCAAGCACTGGCACAGCTGCCCAGGGCAGTGGTGCAGTCCCCATCCCTGGAGCGATTTAAAAGGTGTGTGGATGTGGCACTTGGGGTTAGTGGTGGCCTTGGGGAATGGTTGGAGTTGATGATCCTAGAGGGCTTTTTTTAAATGAGTCTGTATCCAGGTGAAGCACAGAAAGTGCAGCTCAGGCCCCTTCTCTGGGGAGGGGTTTGCTCTCCCCCCTCCCTGGTCCCTCTGGGCTCCCCTGCCCTGCTGTGCCCATCCTTCCTCTTGTTTCAGCTCAAGCTGCCCAGACCTGGAAAGGCTCAGCTGGAAAGATGGGCATGAGGGAGCTTCCAGATGTGGGCAGGGAGCAGCCAGCCCTGCTTCTGGAAGGAGCTGAGGCAGCTCTGCCTCTAACTGGGAGCAAAAATGAGCAGGAGTTATTTTTCTTTCTTTGGTTGGTGGTTGTTTTTNGCTGACACACAGGAGCTGTCCTGTGGGCTGGCAGGTAGAGACAAATGAACTAAAAATGAGCAGGAGTTGTTATTTTTCTTTAGTTTTTTTTTTGGTTTTTTTTTTTTTGGTTTTGTTTTTTTTTTTTTTGGGTTTTTTTGGTTTTTTTTTTTTTTTTTTTTGTGGCAGTTTTTCCTACCTCTTCAAATTTCTTTTTTTTTTTTTTTTTTTATGGTGGCAGTTATTCCTACTGCTGCAAACTGCTTTTTTTTTTTTTTTTACTACCCAGGACTTCATTCCCAGCAGCACCAACTCGTGATACTTCACAGCAATGCTGCAGTTATGGGACCTGATGGTGTATGAGGAAAAAGAGGCACAACAGGCTGCACCTCTGAGCCTCCCTGTGGCTTGCAAAGAGCCCCTGTGGTAAACTGGCAGGGGACAGTGATGTTCTGGGCTGGTTCAGACCATCTGCAGAGATTAATGTGCTCCTGGGCCACTGAGACAGTCGTTCTAAATCCAGGGCTGCACATAATTTGAATACATTACCAAAATGGAGTTCAGCTGCACCTCACTGTCAAAATGTCAGCATATTTTACCCGTGTCAGGGCACTGGGGCATGGCCACAGAGCCAGTGTAGTAATTTTTTGGTGTTCAGCCATATTTTATTAAACTCCCTGTCCTACACTCCAGTGCCTTCCTGTGAGAGCTGCAGCCCAGCACCCCTCACTCAATAAGCTGCTTGTTCCAACCTTGCTGAAATCTCCTTGGAAAATTAAAGTCCTGCATTGTCCTTTTCTCCCTCCTGGTGCTGTTCCTTAGCCTGAATCATTGTGGCTTTGGTTTTATCTCGTGTCAGACACTGTTCATGCAAATGCTGAGTGGCTGAAATGTCACAACCAGGAGCCCAGCACTGTCCTCTGCAGTGGTGACACCACACAGATACACCAGCTCAGCTCAGTGTCCTGCTCTAAGCTGAGTCCAGCACAAATTATTTCCCTCCCTTTTCTGCCTGGTGTCAGAATTCCTGCAGAACGTACAGAACAGTGGCATTTTCCCAACTTTAAAACTAGCACAAAGCAGCACAAGATCTGTTCTGGATCTCTGCAGCATCTCTGGCTGCAGGGAGCTGCCTCTGCCCTGATGTTGGAGGGAATATGCACTGTGTTACTGGGCTGGCTCATTAAAAATTGATTAAATTGCAGAGAGTGCTCCCCAAACCCAGCTATTCTGAAGTCTGGAAGGTCAGTCTCTTCCATAACTCAGCATTCCTTTCCTGGGGACTGTGTGGACCCTATGTCTATCTGTGCAGCTGTAAAATGATGGTGTTAACTTCCCACCTCCACTTTGTTGGGATGAAAAACAAGAGGGCACAGCAAGCCATCATGGTGATAATATAAATGAAAAAAACCCCACCAACCTAAGAGTAAAATATCTCCTGGCTTCTGTAAGGATAATGCAGAGGCAAGATGTAAAATACAGCACACATAAAATGTGTCATTTCCTTATAAGAGCAGAATTAATGGAGGCTATAAAAAACAAATCAAAAACCGCTATGGAAGACCTTTTTCCCAGGGAAGAATATGAGAATTCATTGGATTTAGACATGAGGAACAGTGGTTTGTGATAATAAAAGTGCTAGCAAAAAGCAAAATAAGGAATGTGTTTTCTTGCTTCTTGCATTGGTGAACTAACAAGCACGACCTCTTAAGGACAAAGCTGGCCTCTAGCACAGGGAATTCTCCTTGCTGGGCATTGCTCTCCTCTCATTTCTCAGTATTTGCTATTTTTTCACTCCAGCTGCATTTCACACCAATTTTTCTATGCCCACCCCCAGCGAGGGAGATGTAAGGAGTGCCTCTGCCCTGCCTGCAGCTGGAGAAATCCCTGGTTGCTCACACCTCCCCTCCTCAGCCTGGCTCTGGGACCAGCTGCTGCAGCTGCTGATGGTCTGTGCCCTTCTCTCACAGGACCACGCGGATATCGAGTGGAAGTTTGCACGGACGAAGCTCTGGATGAGTTACTTCGATGAAGGTGCCACTCTGCCCCCTCCTTTTAACATTGTCCCCAGCCCCAAGTCAGTCTGGTACCTCTGCAAGTGGATCCACAACCAGCTGTGCCCAGGTGACGACTCTGACAACGAGCAGAAGAGGCACGAAAACCTCAAAACATTCACAGTAAGGAGTTTGTGGGCTTGTGCTTCGTTTTTGGAGGGTGCTGGGGGTATTCAGGGTCTTGGATCAGCAGAGGGCTGCTGGATCATAACTTGCTCAGAGCCACCAGGAGCTCTAAGAACAGGACCAGACAGGTGACACCCCTGTGCCTTTCTCTTTCCAGGAACGACATGCTGACAACCTGATTCAGAATCAACATTACCAGGTAAACTCTTGGGCACATGAAGTTTTTACTTGCTGTTTCTTTCTCCTCCTCATTTTCCAATGCTTCAGTTTTTGCTTGCTTCCAGAATATAGTTTGATAAGTGTAGGTCCTCTAAGAGGATTTTGCTTATCATGGATTAAAGCATTTCCTCATTGGAGGAGGATGGTTCAGTAAATCTGTCCTTGCCTTTCAGCCCCTCTGGAATAGTGGAAAACTTGCAGGTATCAGTGTGGCTGCTGAAGTCAAGGTCATATCCCCATTGCCATCAAGCTGTCAGGACATCCTGATTAAAACTATTTCTGCCGCATTTTTACACTCCTGAATTGTTCCCCTCTTGCTCTTTTTTTGTGAAGCACCCCTAGCTCAGACTGTGGTTGGGATATTCTTTTGTTTGGCACAGCTCAGGAAGGAGAAATGATTCCTTTGTTGAATCTTGCTGGTTTGTTTATTCTCAGCCTGCCTGTCATCAAGTACTCATTAAACTCAACCTACAAGAGGATGAAACTTCATTAAAGCTTCAGCCCTTGAATTCAGTGGGATATATTATACCAGCATGCTGGAAGGAAAAAAATTCTCCAGAATGTTAGGTGGTACATTAGGCTCCACTGCCAAAAGCCATTAGTAATTTGTCTTACTTAAGACATCTCCTGCTTTCTGAAGAGCACTTTTATCAGAAGTTGGTGGTTAGCATAATTAGTCACCTTTGACAAGTGACATATGGTGCTTTCTGACTTCACAGCACAGCTTACGGCTACGACATTGGGATCTCTTAAAAACCTCCCAGCCAAGCCTCAGTGCAGGCACCATCTTCAGCTTGATGTGGCTCAGACTTGATTATGGAGGGGGGAAATGCAGGGCAGGTTTGGAGCAGTCTCTTCCCTGCACACAACAGGCACAAACAGCCCTGGTGTGTTTTGGCTGGCACAGATAAATGTGCAAGCTCGAGGCACCAGTTTGCTTCTGTGAAGCCATCAGGGAGGGACATGAGCAGAGCAAAATGGAGCTCATCCAACCAAAACCATGGAGTGTAGCAGACAGGTAACACAGAGGAGTGACAGTCCCTGGAGGAGTCACTGAGAGTGGGATTTGGCCCCTCCAGTGCTGCCCACGGATGGTGCAGCCACCCTTAAAGGAGTTTTTGCCCTTAGGGAGCACCCAGGCAGCTGCAGATGTGGTTTGATGTGAATGTCCACTGACCCATGGGGTCCTGGCTGTTCTTCACATTATTTATTGCTAAGATAGTCTCCCTGGCTTCAAATACTTGATAAACCACCTTCAAATGCCAAATTTAGCCCATCAGGATACGCAGTGTGCACATGAGATTGGTTATTGTAAAACCTTTCAGCAGCTGAGATTAAAGAGCACATCTAAGAGCTGCTTGGAGAACTGCACTCCAGGAATTTTTTTTCTCCATGACTTGTACATCTACAAACCCCAGTACAAAATAACTGCTTTGCCTTTAGTTAAAAACTGAGCATCCATAAGATGGAAGCTGTATCAGCCCTTCCCAAGGTTTGCTCTGCTTAAAAGGAAGCATTTTGTTTCTAGTGGTGAGTGTTTTTTAGCCAGCAGAGTCAGGACAGCTGCTGTTGGCAAGAGCTCAGGGAAACACAGCAAGAGCAGAGTTTGGGCTGAGCCAGCAATTGAATCACTTGGATTGTTTCCTATTCCAGGAAGTGATAAGAAATCTTGTGAAAAGATACGTTGCTGCAATGATAAGAACTTCCAAAACCAACGAAGGTTTAACTGAAGAAAACTTCAAGGTAATTTATAATTCCTCAATAATAATTTGTTTTATTAATTCAAACAGCCACTTGCAGAGTTTGAACTAATGTGTTAAGGTGATTTGTGATGTGTGGAAATAGGATTGTGACTGGAGCTGGGAATATATCTGATGGGGTTTTGTGGGCAGAGTGAGTTATTACTGAGTGTCTTCCTATATGACCACCTCCCATATTTTAATATATAATGTGCTATGCAGACAAAAGCATTGGAAAAGAGTAGGAATGAAATATGTGATTTGAGCCAACATCACATTCCCAATCTTAATGCAGACAGAGCCAAAGAATGGGTTGGGGTTGATGGATATTAAGAACACTCGCTGACAAATTCAAAGTTGGGCCTATCAGCTAGACAGGATTCTTGCCATATTTCAGCAGTTTCCCCTCTTCTGTAACTCTTTTTATCTGACTTTTTGGGATGTGCAGGGGGTGGGCAGAAGGGGTGGATCAACAGGGCCAGTCCTCAGATTTTGCCAATTCTCAGCACCACCAGCACATCATTTTTGTGTGACACTGGCCATGGATGTGATGTTCTTGTGTGGTTTGGTATCAGCCACTGAACGTGGTCCTTCCTTCGTGTCACATGAGGGTGCTGGGAGTAACTCCTCTCTCCTCTTGCCCCAGGAATTAAAACAGGACATCTCGAGTTTTCGCTATGAAGTTCTCGACCTCTTAGGCAACAGGAAGCCCCAGAGGAGAAGTTACTCCACCAGCAGCACAGAGGTGTCCCAAAAGGATGAAACAAATGAGGACGGTGCTGGAGAAAAATCCAGAGCCAAGAGCGTGTCTTTCAATGTAGCCAACAAAAAAAAGGACTTCAATGTATCTGCTCTGATTAAAACCATGTCTGGGATCAACATGGTGGAAGAGAAGCCAAAAAGCAACGGGATCAGCAAGCGCTCCTTTGTCCGGAATGGGAACAGAGTGCAGAGACTCTCCAGCTCCAAGAAGGAATCCTTCAAGAGACTGGGGCTGCTCTTCTCCAAGATGAACGGGCACGTCCCCGAGCCCAGCTCAGAGCCCATGTACACCATCTCAGACGGCATCATCCAGCCACACTACATGTGGAAAGACATTAAATATTCTCCCATGGACAGAGAGAGAGAAGAGAATTGTTCCAAAAGCGAAATTAACCTCAATGAGGTGGCCTACAGTGGGAACACGAGACTTACAGGACAGAGCAAGGAGTGCCCTGTGGTTTGTACCAGCTCCCTTCACTGTGCTTCCAGTATTTGTTCCTCTAATTCCAAACTTATAGACTCGTCAGAGGATGTGTTTGGTTCGTGGGGAGAGGCCTGTGACTTGTTTATAAACCAGTGGAAGGAGGGGCAGGAGGATCACGTTACCACTCGGCTCTGAGCAAAGCTCTCTTAACTCTCACTGGAAAACTCAGCCAAGTATTGGTAATTGTTTGCTTTCATCTGGTTCAGCATCACTGTTTCCTTTCTGTCCACAGGTGAAAAAAAAGTGTAAACCTCCTTATGTTATAGCCTATTTTATAGCCATCTGCACCTTTTTTAATTTACTTTTTTTTACACTCACTAATACTAAACTAATGGTTTCACCATTTATAAGGTTGCCATAAACCACAGGAATCCCTTTGGACGCAGTCTTAGTCTCCAAACCCCACAGATTTCAGGCATGCAGGTGGCTGAGGAAAGGATTTCTCCATTGCTCCCATCATCATCCCACCCCAGCTGGGTTTCAGTGCTGCTGTCCCACACCATTGGCTCTGCATCCTCAGTTTTCCTCATCAACTCAAACAGCTGTTGAGCAGGAGGCTGAGAATCACACTGAAAATACTTTTAAAAGGGTTTCAACCTATAACTGCAGCTTTTTTGTTTCCTTTAAGCAATATGACTTCTGATTCTTTTGGTTGTGCTTGTTTTTTCAGGCCACTATATTAATACTGTAAATTATTACTGAATACAAGACCCCTTTGGTCATCCACCTGGAACATGCTTTTGTTGCTAACATACTTGCTTATTTACCTAATTTCCCTTTTGGGGAGCAGAAGGACCTTCCAATTAGGCTGACAGTGGGAGCCAGCACCTGGCCTTGCCTCCAACTCCTGTGGAGATGAACCCAAAACAACCCAAAGTAACCCAAAACAACCCTGGCTGCTTGAAATACAAACCTCAGAGTAGTTTCTAATAGGCTGAACCAAAACCCAGCTCTAAGCCTTGCCCTTATTTTGCAGTCCCTGACTTTACTTCCAGCTGCATTCACTTTTTGCTGCCTCTCTGATGGGTGTCAGGCTTCAGGGGGAAATCCATCTCTTGAGGGAGAGCATCTTCCCTGGGCCCCTAAGCTGCAGGACTGAAAAGCAGCCCAAGCAAGAGCACCAGCTGCTGGAACAGCTCTGCAGATCCTTCTTTGAGGTGCAGCAAAAAGGAATGTGGCAGGAGGTGGCATCTTTTATTATCTTTTATTATTTTTTATTTCCCCAGCTGTGGGAGTGTCTGGACAGGGCTTAGCAGTCACTGCTGCTGTCCCAAGGAGCATCAGAGGGGGAAAAAGACAACCCCATCAAGGGCAAGGTGGTTGAATTCTTAACAGGGATTTTTAGGTGATTTTATTTTAATTTTTTAACAGTGGGAAACTTGAACTTTCTTCTGCAATGATGCTAGGAAACACAGATGACTGGCACTCAGCACCAGCTCAGAGCTGTTCTGGGTCAGCTGTGTCCTTGGAGGGAGCAGGTCCTGCCCAGGAGCTCGGGAATGGTTTCATTCCTGCAGGGCTCTGCTGCCAGGAGGGCTTTTGGGAGCTCCAGGGTGGCTGCCAGCAATTACCTCTCCTGGGAACTGGGCTATGAATTGCCTCTGGAGAGAAAGGTAATGCAGGAAAATCTCCACCTGCCCCTGGAGCAGGCCAGGTTTCAGCACAAGCAGCTCTGCTGGGTCAGGAGCAGAGGCATGAGAGATGCTGGAACACCTGCAGCTGGATTCTCTGCCCGAGTTTTAAACCTGGCTCCCTCCTCTTGTGAGGGAAAACTCCCCTTGTGGGGTTTTCCCTTGGGGCAGCTTCACCCAGGACATGGAACACAGAAATGTGAGTGCTGCAGCAGCTCCTGGGGCAGAGCTGAGGTGCCAGCACCCTGAACTCGTGGAAGTGTTCAGTGCAGACCTCTGTGGCTCCAGGGCAGCCCTGGTGCTGAGATAAATCAGCAGCAAGGAGCAGACTCAAAAACACTTCTGTATTCCTTGCTTGTATTGACAGCAGTCTTGTTACCAGCAGGGAGTGTAAAACCCCAAATATTTAAGCCTCTGGATGTGTTGGTTAAGGCAGAGTGAAAGGCATTTTTGTATCAAGAGATTTCAGGCTTTCACACTAATTGCAGGGTTAGAGTTTGTCTCTGAAAACTGCATTTCTTCTTCCTGCATGGAAGGCTGAGCAAACTGACATTGGTGGTACACAAGGAGACTTGCAAAACCCGAGGGTGGGCAGCAGCTTGCTGATCATTCCATGAGGAAATCAGGCATCCCTGGCTGGAGGAGCAAACCCATGGAGAGGGGAGAGCCACAGTCAGAGGCACTGCTCACAGTAAAAGCCCCACAGGTCAAGAAACCCAACCTTGAACATTTCTGCAAGGATAAATATTAGCAGGAGCTGCTACAGGGGGAGAATTTGAATCCTTTAATGCCTCACCTAACCCATACTGCAGCCTGTGGACTCTACTTGACGTGGGGCCAGCAAATCTTTGTGGCATTTCCTGGGTAAGGAGGAAGAATGAAAACAATTCAAGTACAGTTATGCAGATTATATCGACTGGGCTTGAACCGGGACAGAAATTGGGTTTCATGTCCTTGGACAGCGGAGAGGCTTTGAAGTGTTCAGTGAGAACAGGCACACAGCTCACATGGTGTCACTCCAACGCATCACCAGGTACAAACAACACAAAGAAATGGAATTAACTCTGCAGTGCTGCCCCCAAAAATGCAAAAATCCCTTCCCTGCAGGCTGTGTGAGTCACAGTTCTCCTGCTGTGTCCCGAAAGGGCAGGGCTGGGAGCTGCCACATCCAGATCTGCACATTTAGCACATCCCCAGTGCTGTGCTAAAGGGGGAGATGCTTCAGTGGCTCCGTGGCTGGGGCTCCCCTGGGCTTTGTTTCATGGCTGAGATCCTTCCTTGCTCCCAGCTACGAGCTGACTTTGGAATTCAACACAAATATTTGATTTGGCTGTGATTAATACACGTGTCCAGGAGTTTGCAAAACTCAAATTGGTCCCCCAAAAGGCAGAATTCTCTTTGATTGCATCTATGCATCCCTGTTGATAGCAATAGACTTTGGAGCAGCTGGTGAATTATTATTATGCTAAAACAGGAGCTTCAGGGGAGTGAAACTGAAGCAGCTTCTGAAAAATACATTTGATAAAAAAACAAACCAACCCAGGTTTTGCTTAATTCACTTGCAGCACAGAATTTGGGACTTCACCAGTATTTTTCTGCTTTCAATTGCTCAAAAGAGAAAACGTGTTTTAGTGAAAGTTCTTCTTTCCTTCAGAGAAATCAGTGGATGACCCCGGTGCTGTCTCTGCAAGGGCCAGGAGCTGATGGAACACCTGAATTCCTCCTGGGAGGAGTTAAACTTTTCCTTGGCTCAGCTGGTTCACACCTGGCCTTTATTCTGTGGGTTTCAAGAAGGATCCTTGGGAGTTAGGAATAACAGAGATCTCAACCATTTCCCCTTTCTTAGGTTTCTTGCTCTTGAGGTTGCATTTTTTTCTTACCTCCCATCCCAGTGTCATTTTCACCTGGCTTTTTAAAGCAGCACAATGGTCATGGAATTATGGAATGGTTTGGGTTGGAAGGGACCTTACAGTTCTTGTTTCAACCCCCCTGCTGTGGGCAGGGACACTTGCCACTAGGCCAGGTTGCTCCAAGCTCTGTCCTTGGACACTTCCAGGGATGGGGCATCATCACCAATTAAAAAATTAACAAATAACACCCAGGGTTAAGAATTTAATAGAGCTGGGAGGTGTTTGTACTCAGGTCAGAGATTACCTAAATTGCTTCAGAAACAAGAAATTAACTGAATTACCTGTGCAGGTTATTTGGATAACTGCATTTGTACATGGCTCACTTGCTGGTAAATATGTAAATATTCCCGTGTTTGTACCTGTGTCCCCTCAGAGGAAGCATGGGCAGTGTCAGAGCCAGGAGGGAGCTCAGCTCCACTCCCTGCTCTGCCTCTGCCTCCCCTGTGACCTTGGGCAAGTCACTCAGCCTCTCGAATGCCTCAGTTTCCCCATCTGTAAAATAGGGATAATAATACTTACCTACCTCGCAGGGGGGGTTAGTTCATTATTTATAAGCACTTTCAAATTTAAAGGCGCTATATACAGTACGTAGTTAATATTGGTAGCAGTAGTATGTACTTTTATTTTCTTACAACTAATTCAGGTTAGGATTTAACTGTATGTCTGTTATGATAATTTTCCATGTAGGAAACTCGCATGGTTTCCCCATGAAGGGAATTTAGGGGACTTCTGCAGTAGACAGAGAGCAGGAGCAGCATACCCTGGAAGCCTAAATTCTGACACCTTTGCTTTTGTGATTTATGCTTCACCCAAAATGTCACCTTCCTATATTTGTGTTCCATCCCTTTCCCTACAGCCCATGTTAACATGATTTTTAGCAGAAACAGCTACTGTAAATATTAAAGAGTATTTAAACAAACATTAATGTATGAATATTAACCCTTACCTTTTAAAGAGGTTAAAATTGGTTGGTACAACAGGATTCTGAGCATGGGGGGCTCCTCAGGCAGCTCAGCACTGGTGCACACTGGGGTAGGGCTATAGGAAAATTCCACATCATCACCTCTGTAATAATCACTTCTCACCCCATCACTGGCAAGGACAACTCATCTGGGTGTCACAGGGGGAGGCTGTGACTGGAGCAGGGTGGCCCTGCTGCCTGTTCTGGGCAAGGAGAGGGAAAGGCAGCTCAGGCAGCAGAGTGGGGACAGCACTGTGGCTGCTGGAGGAGCCTGGACAGCTGGAGACTGTCCCCTGTGTCCCTGGGAGGGGGCTCCTCACCCAGATCTCTCTGTACAATGTTGTCCAGTGTTTGCTCTGGATGGAGGTCTGGTTTGAGCAAGAGGAGCTCTAAGAGGGGACTGGCAGGGTAAGGGCACTCTGAGCTCCCTGAGGGGGACAGGAACTGCACTGGGGACCTGGGTGGTATGGGCAGGGCTATCTGGACAGTTAGCAGCAGTGCAGGGAAGCATCTGGATCACCTCTGGGTTTTCCAGCAGCTGGAAACCACCCAGGCACTCACTGCTCTCACACCATTACGTGTTTGTCCTGCTTCCCTTCCCAGCTTCGCTTTGGTGTCGCTACTTTGCTTTTCAAAGGAGCAAAATCCCAAAGAAAAGCGAATTTCAGTTAACCAGGAGGAGGCTGAACTCGTGGCTGAGTGTCCAGTCCTGTCCCACAGACAGAGAAAGCTCTGTGCAGCCTCAGAGGATGATTCCCAAAGGATCAGGAACCCCCTCCCACCTCTGCTGCAATTCCACACACAGAATGGCAAAAAATAATCAAAAACATCCCAAGGAACAGGGCTGCCTAGAGTTAATGAAAGTTGTTTTGTAACTGAGACCTCCTGGAGGTGATTTTGGGGTGGGTGCCCTGCAGGGATCTCTTCCTCACAAGAGAGACTTCAGGGCTCTGGGACTCCCAGCTGAGGGAGGGGCCAGGGCTGGTTACACCTCCTCAGGTGTGCTGGAAGCATCAGGCACTCTAATTAAATGTCATGGTAAAATTAATTAAATCAGTGGTGGATAATAAATCCACTCTCTGGAGAAGCATCTAAAATAATCTGTCCCCCAACAGAATCTGCAGTTTTCAGTGAATGTGTGACTTGAAACAGCTATAAAGTCACTCCCTTACTGGATTTTTTTTGGAGAAGATACAGAATACTCTGGGCTAGCCCTATCAGCTTATTTCCTAAACATTTATAATTTGGTTAAATTTCATTTTCACACTTCTTTTCCCATTTCAGGCCCTTTTTACAAAAAAGTAATGTCCATACTATTCATGTAACTGCCTCCACCCAGACCAACAACTGCCCTGGAGGCAACTCATGACCAAGAACCATTGTTCTAAAAAGAAAACCTGTTTCATCTAAAAAAGTACACTTAAAAAGCAAAAGCATTTCATCCTTATCTTCCAAACCTCTGATAGCATTTTGTGCTTCAGGGAAACTCTTTGACCTGCTCTGGTTTTTTTAAGGTGTGCAGAGCAAAACGAAACCCCCAACCAGATCAGCAACAGAGCTCAAACCACACAGAATTTTCGATCTAGTTCATTCCTTCCATACAGAATCCTGGTTTGGGTTGGAAGAGCCCTCTGGGGGGTTTCTGGATCTGGAGATCCAGCCCAAGGGGGGCTCCTGACAGACCCCTCTCCCTCAATACCCACCCACTACAGACAGCAGTGCAGCCTGTCCCCATCCCTGCTCAGCATGGCCGATTTGGGGGATTTTTGGGGGGATTTTTTTTCTTTTCCCCCTCCCATTGAAAGCATTCCCACATCAGCAGCACCTCCTGGGGCAGCAGAGATGCTGTGCCCAGGGCTCAGACGTGCCCCGTGCAGGAGCTGACAGAACACTGTGATACTTTAGCTGACAGAGCGAGAGGCCTTTTGACTATAAATAGTTGTTTTTCAGCAAGGGGGCACTTTTGGGTCTTAGCTATTTTTCTGGCTATTGTACAGTTATTTAAAAACTACTGAAGGTGTTTATAAGGCAGGTCTGGGGGCTACAGGGCTAAGGATTTTGAGAAGCAAAAGACAGTAGCAGATGCTTAAGTATTCTATTTTCTATATGGGAGCCCTGGAGACCTGGGCTGATTCTGAAAACAGTTTTTCTAGCAATCAAGTTTTATTGTCAAATTAAATCTTCATTAATAAAAAAAGCAACCACAGAAACAACCTTCACACCCAAGCATATTTTAAAATGCCATTTTAATTTTGTGGAATAAAAAAAAGTGAGGCTTTTTTCCACCCTCCCACCCCCTTTCTTCTTTATTTTAGTTTTGCTTAAAAACTCAAAAGGCCTTTTCCAGGCAAAAGAGCTTTTACATGTTGTAAGAATTTTGTGTATGCAAAGATAGAATGGGGACCTCAGAATCTGCCAGTTGAGTGGTAATAGCCACCCCTGGAGAAAAGGGGGAGAAAAGGGCAAGAGCAAAAAGCAAAAACAGATGCTTAGTTTTATGTACTTTTCTACTTGCATCTCTTCCATCTGTAGTGCAGACTCCATGTCAGACCCTCGTATAACCTGTACAAAATGAAACAATGTACATAACAAATAAAATTATTTATTTTATGTGTATTTTTAGCTTAACTGTAAACTGAAAAAAAAATAAAAATAAAAAGCATTTACTTTTTTTTCCCAAAAATGTAAGCCTATTGAAAAATCAAGGTGTTTCTACCTTTTCAGATGTAACATTTCCAGCTGCCTATTGATAATAAACATTTATGAACAGCAACAGGTCTGACATTTTAGAGTTTTTAAAAACCAAGTTCAGCACAGACTTCTCAAGGGCTGTCAGTGGTCAGAGGAGCACTTACAGACTCTGATTCTGTGGAAACTTTATTGGTATTTTAATAAAAAAAGACATATCATAGTGCTGCTTACCTCCAGTGAAGTTGGTCACCCAAATTTGAACAAGAGCTGAACACCACCTGGCTGGGGGAAAAAAACCAAAACCAAACAACCCCAAAATATTCATTCTATCTTGCAACAACAGAAAACAGCAACCCACTAGAAGAGGTGGTAGATAAAATTCACCCCATAAATGCAATTACTTCTGCACAGAAAAGTCTTAAGTATAATTTCATTTTCATTTACTCCCCAAAGATATCCTCAGACTAGCACAACTGCATTGGCCACACAATTAGCAATATAGTTAATAGCATAAGAGAATCATTAAACAGCAACTTGTAACTGTATTAACTTAATTTGCTTATGGAAAGCTGTCCTCCAGCAAATCTCATTAAAGTCCTGGAGATCCATTTCAGCAGGTTCCCATCTCTGACCAGAGGCTTTTGGTCAAGATTCCAGTAAAACAAGAGTTGCCACAAGTTAAACCAGGGCAATATCCCTTTCCTTGGAATGCAGAAAATTCCTGCACAAGGGAGGCAATGTGGACACACAAATTAACACTGACCATGGCAAAAGCTGTGCAAAACCCAGGACCACAGGGATCCACAGGTGCAGAAATTTAAATATTCACATAAAATCAAAAGGCTACACCTTTTTTTTTTTCCCCTTTTAATAGAGAGGAGTTTTTGCAGTTGGATGTGCACATTCACACATCAGAAAGCTAGAAGTTCAAAGTTAAGGCACTGTGAATCTCCAGTTGTGCTCCTTATTCCAAAACAGGGACTGAACTTCACCTGGCAGGGATTTCCACCTCTCCATGTCCCTGCACAGCCAGGGAGTGACTCAGCACTGGAGCAGACACTGGTGTGGAGTGTCCCTCACTGGAGATGTTCCACAACCACCTGGACACAATCCTGTGCCAGGGATGACCCTGCCTGAGCAGGGAGGTGGCACCAGATCCCTCCCAACCTGACCCATTCTGTGGAGAAGCTTTGCAGTAAATTTTATTTCCTCTTACTTCCTGAAAAGTTATACAAATCACACATTCATATAATCACCACAAGCATAAAAATAAACGTTTTTTGCTTTCAACTATGACATATTAAAAAAGCACTGGTTTAAACAGAGATAGAAACCACAATCAATCACAATTGTCTACAATTGATTGGAAAATGAAAATAGGGAGGGTAGGGAATAGAATGCATAAAGGAAAGGCTGGAGGGAGTTGGATGATCCATCAATGTTATCATTATGGGATATTCCATTTTCTCTTAAAAATCCATTTTCCCTAACCCAACAATCACAGCTATGAGCACAGACTGACCCTTATCTTGGGTCACAAGCACCCTAAAGCTTGTGGCAAAATGCTCAGCTGCTCCAGGGAAGGCAGGATTTAGTATCTGGAATAAAAGTTTTGCCATAAACAGAGCCTAAGAGATAAAAAGAGCCTGTCAGGCCTCAGGCACCTGTTCTGGGGCTGCAGATCACCCCACTTGAGGGAGGACTGGGCTGCAGCCAGTGCCTGGAATGTGCTCTGAGCCTGTGGCTGAGCTGTTTCCTACCTGCTGCAGCCCAGCTGACTGTGAAATCTGGTAAGCAGCAGTGACTAGGAGCTTCTAGATACAGGCCTGCCCTGCAAAATTTAATCTCTGATCTTATTTCAAAGCTATAAAGTCCTGGTTCAACGGTTTTATCTTCCCTCCTTTATGAAAAAAGCAGTTACTTGGAATTCTGGGTCTGGATTTATATGTTGAGTATCTTCCATATGTAATGCAGCCTTTGATGGTGTAATTTTATAAAAGAAAAAGGTATCCCAGCAGCACTGCTGAGAGAAATGGAACCTAAGAGTGAAATAAAAAAAAAAAAAAGCCACAGAGCTAGAAAAACAAGCTTTCTGTAGGAATTGGTTTGGTTATGTGACCAGGGGAAAACAGCAGAGGAGCATTAGCAGGAGACAGCCCAGTGGGCCAGTGCTGCTGGTAGGCAGAACCAGCATGATCTCTACAGTATTTATAATTATCTTCAATAACAGATGGACTGGGCAATTCCATCAGAGAGATGCCATCAGCACTGGTGCAGGGGCAGAGGCTGGGCAGCCCTGGGGGTGACAAACACCAGGCTTGGGGCTGGCAGTGCAGTGAGGGGTGCTGAGGTGACAGAGCCACTCTGGAGGCTGGCATCACAGAGCAAACACAGGCTGGAGCCTGCTCCTGCTGCAGGGCAGGGCAGCAAGGTTAGCAGCACTTCACAGACTGAAACACTACATCACAGGAGGGTCCAC
>VZTT01053184.1:5634-20108 GCA_013400855.1 Buphagus erythrorhynchus
CTGTCAGACTCTTACCTTTCTTTTCATTTGATACTTTTGCATCATCATTTTCTTCTAATTTGTCACTTTCACTTTGCATAAATGTGAATGGTTTGTGGGAAACAATCATTAGACCATCCCCACTTGGCTCTATTGCTGCATAATGGGGGACTGATTTTCCTTGCAAAACTCTCCTTTTAATGATTTCGTATGTATGATCACCTATAAAATAAAATTTTAAAAAAATCATATTTCTAGAAGACAAATTATTACCTAAGGAACTCATTACATTTAAAAATACTATGCAATCCTACCTGCTGAATCACAGTACCACTGTTTTCCAATGAGTTATACTAGATTAATCTAAGACTGCTTTTATTCTCACAATGTCTTTGCTGATCACAGCTAGCCCAGCACAGCCTCTGTACAAATAATTTTTTTATTGTAGAGAAGGTCAGAAGAAAGCTAAGCATGTCACATTTTGTGAATCTCGTAAGGCAGCATGGTGGTTCCTCATTTCAAGCTTTTACAGTAAGTATTTCTGAACGTTTGGTTAATGAAAGAAAACCAACTTTGAAAGGGTATACCTTTGTTACAGTCCTCTGAAGTTCCAGGGAAGATATGAAAAGACCTAACCACTACCCCCATTCTGATTTATTTTCATGCTTCCATTTTTNTTAGACTGGTTCATACATCAGTCTGATTTGTGAGATTTTGTTTAAATTAAATCAAATCAAAATTTATTTCTCTCTTCATAATTAAAGATTGCTTTGAATTTCATTATTTGCATCTCTACTGACAGTAATTTCACAAATTTTCTGTTCCCTGGAAATGCTGGAGAACTGGCAAGACTTTTGAAAAGATTTTTAAATCCACTTATAGGGATTCCAAGAATATTTGTCGTAAGTTATAAAACATACAATGTAAAAAGAGTTTTTTATGAAAGTGTACAGTAGTAAAAAATATAATGAAAGTCTGTGTTGGTGCTCACATGAGTAACAGTCCTCAGCTTTACAGTGGCAGTGTTACTGATTTAGTTTTTCTTCTAAGTTATAAACAGTAATGTCCAGAGATTTCGTTCTCTCGTTAAGCTGGGCACAAAAGCATAAGGCAGTTGGTCTTGTGGCTTTCTGAGAAATATTTCCATCATCCAAGGTTTCAACAGCAGAAAACATAACTAAAGCCACTGAGGGCAACACAGCTGGTGAAAGAGCTGGAAGGAATGTCCTATCAAGACTAGGTGAGGACTGCAGGCTTGTCTAGTTTGGAGAAAATGAGGCTAAGGGGCAACTTCATGGCTGTCTACAGTCCTGCTAGGGAGGGGAAGTGGAGATGGAAATGCTGAGCTCCTCTTGGTATCCAGTAACAGAACATGGGGGAATGGCTCAAAGCTGCACCAGATGAAGTTCAGACTGGACATTAGGAAGCATTTATTTCCTGAGAGGGTGATTAAACACTGGAACTGGCTTCCTAGAGAACTATTCTATTCCACGCTATCCTATCCATATGTGTAGGAGATGGAAGAACAGTAACATCACAGTATGCCTCAACTGCTTTAGTTCAACTACTTAAAGATCTTGTTTCTACCAGGATCAAAATTTTATTTCTTGTAACATAATGAGCAAGACCATATCACAGTCATTCCAAGAAGTTCTATTAATTTAATCCACACATTCTTTAAATCAGGCAGTGACATATGGCGTCTTGTATCCTTTATGTAAATCATGACATTTAATGTACATATATATGGTCATATTGAATATATAAAGTATCATTTGTCAAACTTTATTAGGATAAAATATTAATTAGAAGGTATTAATATACTAACTAATATGTTTCCCATGTGTTGGTCTAAAATTAATGGAATAACTTCCTATTCTTATTACAGGAAAACCTAGAATATGCAGTATTTACTTTTTATGCTACAGGTCTTATATTTATCTCATACTACTTCCAATCCCACTACATTATTAATTGGAAGCTAAAAAAAAAACAACAACAAAAAAACATAACCAAAGACCCATATCCAGCTGTACAATATTTAAAAAAATACAACAGACATTAGTTAGAAATAGTTCCATATAACCTTGATTTTACAAGACCAAGCTAAACAGAAATTGCATTTCATAACATTCAAGTAAAGTGCTACTGTGTTTTCTAATTATCTTAATGACACGTGCAAAACTTTACTTCTTCCTGTTTTCCAAATGTCTGTCAATATTTAGGTTTATAACCAATAACTTGATCTAAAATAAAAGAAAAAATTACCTATGTAAAATCTAAGCTGTGGAAAAGAAATATCAGAACATGTGAAAAAATAACTTCTAAGACAGAGAATAAAAACTATGATTTTTATTTTTTTTTAACATTACTCACCAGTAATATAAATGTAAAACACTTACCCTCTTTTCTTTCTGCAATTGTAACCCATTCCAAGGTAACATGAAATCCACTTCCTTTTGTGTCCAGGTCATCTTTTTCTACCCTAAGCAGCAGCACAGCTAGTGAATGTGCATCAGATTTTACAAATGAAATACTGTGTGCTACAATAAAGGGACTTCCTAGTTCTTCATTAAACACAATCTAGAAGACAAAAATGTAATAAAAAGCCAGACAGTTAAAGCTGGAAGCCTTTCTCTTTTACAGAAAGCAGGAAAGGGTTTCAGTGAATCTCAAATCAGCAACAGTTTGTCTCACAAATCTCTCTGCCAATATGAACCTACAAATGTCACACGTCTGTGGCTATCAAGCTACTGTACTGAAATGTTTTTAAACATTATTGTTTATATTAAACAATTATTCTAAGAGCCCATTAAACAAAGCACAAAGATCCCCAAATCTGTCTGTATTGTGGCTGTTTAGCACTGCAATAAATAAAGGTACAGCAACTGATGAGAACAACAGGGTCCATAAACACTGCCTTGTCAACTGGGCAGTCTCATACTCAAGATGAAAATGTAGGCATTTTGCCAAGGCTCTCACTAGTTCTCTAGACAATTCAACATTATAAAAATCTTTGTAGACCTTGACATATGCAAACAAGAAGACATAAAGGTCCAAAGCATCACTATCAGTGTTCACTCATCAAACATGCCATTATTTAGCTTTGCAAAGAGATCCCATTTTCTTCCTCCATGAAATAAGAAACAAAAAGCTACAATGCAATGAAGGAGAATAATATTCATGTTTAGGAGAAGCTAGGGTTAGAAGTTCTTGAATTTTCATTTATGTACATGGATTGGGAAAGTCCACCCAATATTTGGACGTGACTAGGTAGGCAGAATACATAACTATTACTGTCATATTGAAAGGCTAATAAGCAACACTGTGAATATAAAATGTCATTAATTATGAACTTAAAGTTATAAAATTCATTAATTAATGAAAATTTATATTATATGAAAATTATTTCATTAATTTCATACAGAAGGACTCCAGATCTTATAGCATGAGACATTTGGTACCTATAGCTGGAAGTTTTAATTCTAATTCTAAAAACCATGTACGTTAGCTTTTTTCAAAAAGTACTCATTCAGCAAAAGAACAAAGATAAAAACAAAATGAATCCGAAAAACAGAGAAGAAGAAACGTTATTTGCTAGAAGATTAACATGTGAAAATGAAAGAACAAATGGAAGAATAAGTTACAAAGAATTCAAGCTGCAGCAGTTGAATGAGTATAGACTCAATACAGCTGTTGTTACTGAAACCTGATTGTTTCAGGTAGAAACCTGATAGAAACCTGAAGTTGGAGGATTTATATGGTTGTGATATTAACACAACTCTAAACCATTGGGTGCTCTACGTACTCAGCAAGTCAATTTAAATGGTGACAGAACCTCAGATACAAATCTTGTATTTTCACAACACTAACAATTTCAATGTAACTTATTTATGTGTCAGCATTCTTACACAGAACAAAATAAAAATCACATGGTATTTATTACCAAGCATCTAAAAACAGGATGATCAATTTCTTTTAGTGAACTCTCAAAAGATGTAGAGAAAGGAGCTAATCCATCATGTTGAAATCTTCCACTAGTATAAACTCCTACGTTTCTGCCAGTACTAAAACATCTGTGGTTTCTTAGGAAACTACCATCTAATAAAAAAAAGAGATGCAAAATGCAGGCACTTTTTACCAGATTCATCTTCCATAAACAAAGAGGAACTAACCACAGAACATGAGACTCACAGCTTCAGGTAGAAATGTAACAATTACATTTGTTGTCTCCAAGCAGGATAACAAATACCATTATTAATGCAGTTAGATCACTTTGATAGGGATATATGTACAACTCCTAAATACATTATTGCAGGACATACCTCCCACTTTTCAGATGTACTGTTTCCACGCTTGCCTGATTTAATTAAATACAGTCTTCCTGTACCATCAGAAAGGGTAACCCATGTGGAGGATGAGAAATGCATTGAGGCACAAAGGCGATTGTCACACGCAGTCAAGTCTGTAGGTAGCCTGAAAACTTCTCTTGGTTTTTGTAGAGTAGTGTCCTATAAAAAACAGTCATGAACTAAGACTTTATGAAGTATTTATTAATTTCAGTAAATATTACAGGTAAATTAAGAATGATAAACCTCAGTAACAATGTACCAGTTTTGTGTATCATTGAGAACATTTGGAAGCAAGCAAGCATAATTCCCACAGATGTGGAAAAGGTGGTGGAAGTTCATCAAACTGGTTTATATGAGTGTTTCCTAACTGATATTTCAGCACTTTTTTCTGCAATTGTAAGCAGTAATTATATTTTGCATTAGTAAAGGCTTTTATTTTTCCCTAACATTTCTATGTAATAATCACTTACCTCAAATAATTCTAGTCCCAGGAAAAATGTGGAGACTTAAAAAAAATGAAAGCCACAGAACTGTACTCAAAATGTACTTAAAATTTGTAAATTTACCTGTAAATTTACCCTCAGTCAGTTTGCAAAAGCTAGGCAGGAGTGTTGGTCTGCTGGAGGGTAGGAAGGCTCTGCAGAGGGGTCTGGACAGGCTGGATTGATGGGCCAAGGCCAACTGTATGAGGTTCAATATGGAAAAGTGCTGGGCCCTGCCCTTGAGTCACAACCCCAGGCAGCACCAGAGGCTGGGGGCAGAATGGCTGGAAAGCTGCCCAGTGGGAAAGGACCAGGAGTGCTGGTCAATAGTGGCTGAACATGAGGCAGTGTGTGCCCAGGTGGCCAAGAATGCCAATGGCATCCTGGCCTGGATCAGCAATAGTGTGGCCAGCAGGATTAGAGAAGTCACTGTCTCCCTATACTGGGCACTGGTGAGGCTGCACCTCAGGTCCTGGGTTAGGTTTGGATCCCCCACTATAAAAAACACACTGAGGGGCTGAAGTGAGTCCAGAGAAGGGCAAGGGAGCTGGGGAAGGGTCTGGAGCACAAGTCCTGTGAGGAGCAGAGCAGCTGAGGGAGCTGGCGTTGTTTTGCCTGAAGAAAAGGAGCCTCGGTGGGGACCTTATGGATCTCTACAACTACCTGAAAGGAGGTTGTAGCCAGGTGAAGGCTGGTCTCACTAGTAACAAGTGACAGAACAAGAGGAAATGGCTTCAAGTAGCTCCAGGAGAGGCTTAGATGATATTAGGAAAAATTTCCTCACCAGAAGGAAACAACCCTGGAACAGTCTGCCCAGGGTAGCTGGTGCAGTCACCATCAGTGGATATATTTCAAAGATGTGTGGATGCAGCACTTAGGGACACAGTTTAGTGGTGGACTTAGCAGTGCTGGGTGACTGCTGGGACTCAATGATCCTAAAAGGCTTTTTCAACCTAAACAATTCTGTGATTCTACTACATGTCAGGATAAGTTTATTTAGCATACTGTTGCAGTGCCACACTGCAATCCTTTTTAAGCTGAACTACAGATAGCTTTTGAGCAGGAATAAACAGAGACACTACAGTGAACAAATTGCACAAATAATAAAATTCTTCAGTGAACAATGAAGACATACAGATTTTTTAAAAATTATGCATACCACCACATTTACAAAAAAAAAAAAAATCCATTATTTCCTACACTGTTAACTTACAAATCAGCTTGATCCAATAACAGTGCAAAATGGATGTTAGATTAACAATTTCATCTATATTTTTAGTAGTTCCCATAAGTCCTGCTTTGGTTCTGTGTTGTGTTCTTAATTTCCTACTAATTCTAACAGAAAAAATCCTGCTTTCATGCTGAAAATTTGATTTCCAACTGTTTTCATTAAGTACAGTGGCATGTCTTCCAGCATATCTTTTAGGGATTATTCTTTATCCTCTGCCTTCACTCTCACATACAGCTCTTTCTTTGCTGAATAAGGCTTTGTGACTGACTTTCTGCTCACTATTTGGCTCATGGAATGTCAGCCATGCTGCTGCCTGCTTAGTACTAAGATTTGCCTCAATTTTTTGTGTTGAAGTAACCTCTGAATACCCAAGAGGCATGTTAGGTTAAAAGAAAACTCTAACAAAATCTTTTATGATTTGAAAAGAATTTGGCATCATAGTTTAAAAAACAGTCAGGACATGCTTTATCAGCAATACAGCTTGATCAGCTACTTATGAAGTAGATCAGGCTACAGTATTAAAAGCATGAACAAAATATTTTCACAGAAAAACATAAGATGCAATTAGAGATTCAGCAACATCTCAGTCACATCTCTACAATCTTTCAAGTAACTGAAATAGAACTTAATCATCATTTGAAGTTTTTCAAGTGAACTAAGAAGCTGTTTAACAAAATGGGCTGGCAGTCTGTCACAAGTGGGGTCCTTCAGGGTTTGATACCAGGCCCCATGCACTGAACATCTTCATAAGATACCTGGATGATGGGATTGAAAGCACCCTCACCACATTTGCTGATGATACAAAACTAGGTGATGAGGTAGATGTGTACCTACAAGGGAAAGCCATGTGGCACAGAGAGCCAGAGAGCCTGGAAGAGTGGGGCAGCAAGAACACTTGGGAAAATAAGCAAAGACAAGCAGAGTCCTGCACCTGGAATGAACAACCAGAGAGCTCAGAATAGGCCAGGATCCGTGTGGCAGGGAGCCCTGATGAAGAGAACCTGAGGATAACGGGAGTAACAAGCTGACCATGAGTGAGCAGTGCCATGCTGCAGCACCAAAGGTGAACTGGACTCTGGGCTGCATCTGCTGAAGTATCACTAGCAGAGAGAAGAGATGCGATCATCCCACTCTACCCAGTGGTTGTCAGGCCCCACCTGAAGCAATGTTTAAAGACTGGAAAAGGTGCAGAGGACAGCCATGAACACCATCAAGTGACTGGAGAATTCCCTCGTGTAAGAAGATTGAAGGAGTTAGGCCTCATCTCCCTGGAGAAGATTCAGGGCAGACCTCATCACAGTGTTCCAGGGCAGCCACAAAGAGATCGGGCGCTCTCTCTTCACAAGAAGTCACATAGAGCAGACAAGGGACAACAGCAAACAGTTGCAATAGGTGAGGTTTCATCTAGACATAAGAGAAATTTTTACAATGGAAACAATCAATGACTGGAACAACCTCTCCAGGGACATGGCAAAAACTTCATCACTGAAGGTTTTCAAGACAGAACTGGACAGAGGGCTAGGTAGCCTCATCTAGGCTCCTTCTGCCATGAAAGCTTGGACTATATGATCTTTTGAGACCCCTTAATCTGGGCTGTTCTATGATTCTAAAATAAACAAAAAAAAATTTAAAAAATCCAAACCCACACAATATTTACCACCTTATCCCTCTTACAGATTCACAGATTGCAGAATCTGATTTGCAGTCTTCAAAGAGGTCTTCCAGTAATAACAAAGAAAAGCAATTCCTGTTCTTCTCTGTATTTTTGGAGAAACATTTCTCAGGAAGTTATGGTCATTTCCCCTAATTTCGCAGAGGGTTTCTATCATATATGAAACAAAATTAGACACAATGGGTTCCACAGATATTTTACAAGCTAATGTATCTACATGTGTTTGAACAATAAAATTATTTCTGAAAAAAAGAGGTAATGACTGACCTTTAGAGAGCAACCCTTTTTACACTCAATCTATCTTCTTAATCCAACAGCAAATGGACCATGTTGAGAACATAAAAAATTGTTATAGAGCCAATGAATTTTTTTTTTTATTTTCCTAGGCTCATTTCCAGTCAGTTGATCTACAATTACTTCTGAAGGTCCACAAGTCAGAAACCTGTTTAACAAGAGGGAAATTCTTCCCTCATTACTAAAAATCAGCATTGCTGTCACTAAGATGAAAATATGTTTACAAAGAAAAGTATTTGTAAAAACAGATAAACAAAATTTGAAAAATATTACAGGGACAGTTTTGAAGATATTGACAAGTATGTAAAAGAAAGCACAAAGAAAAGGATATTTTTGTATTGATAACCTGGGCGGGAAACAAGTAATCATTGATTCTGTGACACAAAATGTTTCTTAGTTTCAGGCCCATCCTTAACATAGTAAGGCATGAGACTAAGAAATAGTGAAAACATTCAAGATTAAAACTGTGTCTCATTATAGACCTCGAATATTCAGCCACAAATCATTTAAACGTCTTGTCCTTCTATTTTCACTCAAACAATCAGTAGCTTGAAGGGAATAACCTACTTCTAGCAAAAGAAACTTACTCATTCTGCTCTGTGAAATAAGGCAGTCAAAAATATACATACAAAGGACTGTCTCCAAAAGAGTCCTTTGCTCTTGGGCACGTGAATGCAATACAAAGAGAGCACACTGTGCATGCAAAGTGTGCAGTGGCCTCATTTATTGAGAATCCCACCTTTGAGAGCATTTAAAAACCTTCCTATTTTCCAGATGTTAGTAAAATCAGATGTGCATTTAACACATGTTGAAATGTAAGCAAGAGAAATTGCATTTGGGTAAGTACCATTTTAATAAGCAACAGCAAAAAACAGACCAGATAACAAACAGATAGCCTGCCTGCCTTTTGAGCCTACTTAAATTCATATTAGAGATTACTGTGTGCTACAAGAAGATTATGAAACCTGCAATGGAAAATCCACAAATTTTTAATTATCAGAAGCATTCAGGGTTAGTTTCTGGAGTCAGCTGTATCACTACACCCCTTGGATTACTCTGCTAATCTATATCACATTCAGAAGGGGAGAATGAAAGATTTAAAAGGAAAAAAACCCAAATAAACAAAACCCATAACCCAAACAAATGTCACACAATCATTAGATACAATGAATTTTGGCTTCCTCATATTTTATTTAATTTTTAGATTTCACTGAAAGGCATTTTTTTCCCTACAGAGTAGGAAAGTTTTCCATTGTAACTAGCAATGATTACTGAGCCTACAAAAAAATGTCAAAATCCTGTGTATCTTACCATGGAAAAAGGAAGCATCATTCCTCTTAACAGTGACTTACAGGGGTATAACATTACAGAAGACAACACTTTTGTGAGCCTTCAAGTGAATTTTAACAGTAAGCTTCAAATAGTTTCAGATGCAATTAAAATAAAAAAGTATCAACTACTTAATCTTCTAAAGCTCACATCAGATTTATCAGCATTGAGCAGGAATTTCAGAACTACATCTCCTGAAAAAATGAAAAATTATCTTTACTACAAAGCCTTTCTTTCAGTAGGCAAGAAAGGAAATTACCTTATTCACAACCTTTCTGTTCACTAATTTAACTTTAGGCATTTATTAGAACAGTCTGTCATCCCATTCTGACAATGGAAAGGATGGACTTCCTTGAAGATGAAACAAAACCCCCTCTCAATCCCCTTGTGTGAGATAATCTTTTTGACTGACTGTTTCTTTGTTCACCAGGTGGTTAACTAGGGTAATAGTAACTCCCTGCTTTAGAAGCAAGAGGGGATGGTGAGAGTCTGTAGTCATGTATTATACCAGCAATACCTGGCTAAAACAACTCAGCACTGCTCAGGCATTGGTCAGCGCTGGTGAGCAACTCTATTGCCCAACACTTGTTTTGCCTTGTTTTATTTCTCTCTTCTTTCACTATCATTATTATTTTGTTATTATTATTAAATTTTGCTTTATATAAATTGTTAAACTGTTCTTATCTCAGTCTGTGGGTTTTACCTTTATCTGGTTTTCCTTCCCATCCTACTGAGGATGGAGGAGCAGCAGTGAGCAGGCAGCTGCATTGTACTTAGTTGTCAGCTAGGATTTAATGACAATACTGTAAAAACACGAGATATTTCATAGAAGACTTACAAATTAATTTTTTCAAGAAAATAACAGGGAATGAGAGAAGAATAAAGGAATAAAAAAAGGAAAAAAAAAGTTATATGGCAATTCCTCCAAAGTAGAAATAACAAATACAAGACTACGTTTTTATGAAAAATCAAAATACCTAGGCATTTGACATATGCTTTAACTGAAAAAAATGTCCTTACCCAGCATTCTGAATAACAAAGAGGCAAGTATTTTAAACCCTGAAACACAACACTGAAAGATTTTGTTGTTCTCTATTTGCTTTCTTATTCTGACTTGTTTCAAATAGAATTTCCACATTGTGTCTGGTGCCACTATCAGTTGTTCTGAATTCAAGTTAACTGAAAGTTACAGAAACAGTATTCCATAGCTAATTCTTATTGGAAATTAAAAGATGAAAATATATATACCATTAAGGATTTTAATTAAGTGTGAAAAGAGTTCCTATTGCCGCAATTTTTCAATTGATTATTTGAGCACAAAAAGAAATCAAATTGTCGTTTCAAGAAGAGCTTAAGGTCAAGAAACCAAGTCCAACTGCTAAGGGAGAAAACTTTGAATGTTTTGCAGCTATATTTGAATGCTACAAACACCAAGCAATCAACAAAGTTGAGTCAGATGCAAAAAAACTGACCAATTAAAAAATCTCAAGTCAGTAAACCTGTCACTACCCTCCCTACCCATTGGGTGTTTAAAGCAAAGTATTGATTGCTGCTGGCATACTGAATGGAAAAAGTCCAACAGCTGTAAAAGGACAAGGTTAAAGCTATTATACAGTATTTCCAGCCAAGTTAACAATTTCCTCAATCTGGCATAAAACACCCACCTGAAGACACATCCATCAACACAGAAGAACTGCTTGTGTTGATCACTTTTCTTTTTTCAATTATGTGTGATTTTGAGCAAGTGGCAAGGTATTATATGCACTTCTTTTCCTTCACAAATAACATCTTTTTAAACACCTAAGTTGCAGAGATAATTCATGATATATGGATAACCAACATACTGTCATATTAGAATCAAAGCTGCTACCAAAATAAGAAATAAAAATAGAAATAATGATGCGTTAGAAAGCCTACGTGTGTTCTTTCACTCTGATTTCAGGATGAACACATTACCCTATTCCATCTTCTGTTTTAAAGAAGACCGATTTTAATTTTAATTGTAAGCTGTACTTGGCCAAAACCAATCTTATTTTTAATATACATTTGACTAATATATGGCTGGGCACATTTGTAATGAGACACCTTGTTGATGTTTCTGAACACACATTCCTTTTTATTCATATGCAAACGTGTTTCCTTTGCAAAATAGCAGGGTATCACGTATTAGGACACAAGATGGTGCCTATTTATTTCACAGTTTAGTCAGTTTTATTTCCCCCCAAAACTTGTGACCAGATATTAGTCAAATGCCATTATCTTGAAATAGGTCTTAGGGAAGAATATTTCTATGTCGATTTATAGCCTATTGTAAAATCCTTTATCTGCTAAGAAATAAATTTACACACATAGTGCCCTCCTAATAAAGGGATGTACTGGGTGTCTGTGTTGTGCAGGCAGAGGGGACCTGCAGGGGTGGCCTCAGTGAGGAAGGGCCAGGGCTGTGCCATGCACATACAGCCACTTCCAGCTGGCTCCACTGGACTCACTGGAGAGAGCTGAGCTTGTCAGCTGAGACAGTGGTGTGGAACAGAGGTTTGCCTGCAGCCCTGGGAGCAGACCATGGAAAAGCAGGCTGTCCTGAAACCCACAGAGGACAGATATCCACAGTTGCCCATGGAAAAGCACACAATGGACCACACACAAGTTCCTGGTACAAGCTTTGGGTGATCTTCTTTCTTATCATCCTACTAGCTCTAATTGACAATAAATTAAATTGTTTTCCCCAAAGTCAAGTCTGTTTTGCCCACCATGGTAACTGGTAAGTGATCTCCCTGGTTTTATCCTCATCCACAAGTTTTTCTCTCATTTTTTCTCACCATCTTGTTGAATAGGGGGAGTGAGAGAGTGTTTGAGTGGGTGTTCAGCAGGAAGCCTGGGTTAACCAACCTCAAGGATAAAATAAAAAATTAAATTGTGACAAGCCACTGTTAAGAGAAGGCTTTCTTGAACATGTTTCTACTAGGAATCCAGATGATCTCAAAAGTTTTGGAAGAAGTCCTAGAAGATTATTTTGTCACAGTAAGAGTCTGCCAAAATCTCCAACTGCTATATACTATGAAAAGCAAAGGAACTGTTCTCACCCTATCATCCTCTGGAAACCTGTATTTCCTGAAAATCTAAAACTACAATTTTAGAATTGTTCTTAGTTTAGACCTAGTAATTTCTGTCCCTAAAACCTTGCACAGGCTAAGCAACATGCTCTCAAAAACTCACACATAGCACTGTGTTTTCTTGACAGGGTTACAAGTCAAACTCTCTGGTAGTATGACAATGGGTATTTTCCTTTTCACACAGTCTTTTCTTCCTTAATGCCCAAGCATGACAATTATATGTGCCAGAAACAAGGTGTCCATAGAAACATGTCCTTCCCTCTCTGAAATGAAGTATAGTTTTTAAAGGAAACTAAAACATGCATTAAAATGGCTAAAAAGAAATACAAAGTTTGATTACTTAGGACCACCAGTATAAAAGCAGAAATTTCAGACTTGCACTAGCTTGCTTACACTATTTCAAGCCCCCTCATGGCCACCAGCATCTTTTTGCCTCCAACAAATGATGTCTAGATTAAGCATTTCTAATTCTAACATATATACAATGACTGGGTTTTCAAGTTAGCAAACAAACATCAAGTAATATCAGGGAGAAAGAGAAAAGCAACTAGAAAAGAAGCATCTTCCCTTTTCTTCAACTCGCTGTCATGTCCATCTTGCCCAGAATGGAAGCAGATATAACACTATGTAGAAGCCCAAAACAAAAGAGCTAATGTGCATGTCTCCAACAGTGACAGCCATAGGCAGTGGACTCAACCAAGGCTCACTGGTAAAACACACTGTGAGAAAGAACAGGACATGGCTGGAGACAGGGGCCACACAGAGGTAGGACAGCACTTCTCTGGGACAAACATCCTTGTTCTGGCTCCTAGAGATAAGCACAGCACAGTACAGCACACATACAGGAATAATGTGGAGAAGTGGATGTGGACTGCAGGGGGGAGATCAAGACCACGAGAGAACCCCTAAGCCCTCCAGCCCATTTCCAGAAGGGACTGGAAGAACAAACTGCACATAACTAACTTGTATAGTAAGTGAGTCACTTCAGAAACTGACCCATCAACAGGTACCCCCACCAAGCCCAGGCAGCACCTCCAGGACCCTGAACATCCCATCAGCCCACTGCTGTGTGTTTGTACTAGGAGGTCAGGACCTAACATTTCCATTTCTATGCCAAATGTGTAACTCACTAAAAAACTCTGTAAGCTTTTGTGAACCCTCTGGCTTTTACTGCTCCTTTTGGCCACAAGCATCTTCAACTCCTGAGTGCTCCTGTCCCCTTAAGGGTGGGATGCAACATACTATTGCAACACTAATGCAATGTTATTAACACAAAGAAGTCAGAAACCTCACCTAAAATCCTTTTATTCTTCCTGGTGAAATGCATTTTTGTTGACCAACCTATCTTCCTGGCAATAGCTTTACCCAGTTTTTGCAATTGGATCCTACTTGCAATATTTTCTATCTCTTCTGCTCCCATCTTTTCCAATTCAGTGGTTTAAAAAAAAGTTTTTTTCTTACCAGAGTCACTGACAGATTCATAACCCTTCCAAACTGATCAACATAGTAGACATTATCCTGGTACCAGGAATCAAGGTGAAGATAATTATACATGCCAAAAGCACGCATGTGGTCAAGGGTATATTGATCATCACGAAGCTGCACTTCTGCTACAGCTAGAGGGAAAAGAAAAAGACTATTTTAACAATTATTTATTTACAATTTAGTAATTTAAAATTCAAACTAATAATGTAAAAATAATTCTTCAATTTCATTCCATAGGTACACTTTATTTGAAGAAAAACACATTATGTATACATAGTTTAAAATTTCACCATAAACTTGGAAAGCAAGTCATCTACCTAAAGGCCACTGCAGTCATTTGCTTTGATTATCTCATCACCATTACCATTTACAGTGGCCTATTGTGGTGGGTTTGCCCTGGCTGGACGCCAGATGCCCACTGAAGCCACTCTATCACTTCTCTCCTCAGCTGGACAGGAGAGAGAAAACATAAGGCTCATGAGGGAGGATGAGCACAAGGAGAGATTGCTCACCTATTACTGTCACAGGCAAAACAGA
>VZTT01053187.1:0-25327 GCA_013400855.1 Buphagus erythrorhynchus
CACCAGAAGAGAGTCAACTAACATTTGGATGAAGAAAGTAAGCCATACTTTTCCCATGGATAAGTCCTGGTCAAAGGTCTAATATGACTTAACACAGTACTTGCCAACAGTCAGTGACATTTGTCATTCTCTTCTCAGGTGTTTGGGCAGGCACACAGTCTGGAAGGACCAAAATGGCCCCAGCTTGATATGGACATTTCAAGACCCCACCTGGGAGATTTTACTTTTGGTTTTCAGTGTTTTCTTTGCAGGAACCAGGTGCTACAGTAACAGTACAGAAACCTCATAAAATCCCACATCAAGCCTGGCTTATCTAAATATGAAAAACAACTCCTGCTATGTGATACTTTCTGATCTACATTTTACCTGAAGCCTGCAGATAATTTGCAGTGATGTGCTCAGTCTGCACACCAGCTACCCACACTCACCTGCCCACTCCCTTACACACAGGAGCAATGATCAGCAGAGGGAGAGCAAGGAGAACTCCATTCTGCTGGGAGAAGCTCCCAGAAACCAGTCTTTTATTACTAAAATAATTGCTGCTTAGAACAAGCCTCCTTGTCCTAGCAAGAGTCCTTTTTTTTTCCAGATGTGAGGTGAAGAACATCAGCCATGTTGAATCAGCTGATGCACCCAGGTTGCTTTTATAGAGCTTCACACCATCCTTGGGGTTTTACTGTACCCTTGGTGTGTTCACGTTGTCTCCTGCTTGGTCTGGGAGGCTCCTTGAGGCACAGAGCATATCTGGCTGCTTGGGGGGCTCCTTCCTTTCCTACCAGCAAGGGAGGGCTGTGAGAAGCTCTCTGCATGCCATGTTTCTGTGGTCCAGAGCCTGGCCAAGAAGCCAGCCACAGCTCCTGCCCCCGTGCTGGTGCTGCCTGGGGCTGTCAGGGAGTTTCCCACAGGTCCTGGGCACAATCCACTCTGATAAACACAACAAAACTTAGGTCAGATTTTGCCTCTTCATATTTGCAGCTTTAATCTGCAGACATCTGTGCCTTTTCTGACTGTATTTCACTAGAAATTAATAAAAATAATCCACACACTTAATGTTTCCAGGGTGAATTCAATACAGGGAAGGGTTTTGGTTTTTTGAAGCAAGAAGGTTCAGTGTTGGGATGGAAAAGCCTTGGGGAACTAGAAAGTTTTGCACACCCCTTCCCAAAGGGTGTAAGCCTCTGAATTAATGTGGAGAGGTTCATTGGTGAGACGGCTCTGCCAGTAACCTCAATGGCTTTATCCAGGTCTGCCAACAGCTAACAGACTCCACCAGGAGAGCAGGATGGATGCTCAGCTAGTGACCCAGTAGAGCCATCAGCTGTCTGGAACGAGCCACTGCTGATATAGCATGTGGGGGGTCCAATACAACCAGGACAGTAAATAATGAGACTCCTATACAAAGCAATTAGGATCCATTCAAACAAAACATGATTTAATAAGGCCTGATTTGTATCTGCCAATGTACCGAGCAAAGCCCAGATGATTCAGATCATTTAGGACCAGAAAAGAGAAGCATCTCTCCAAAGCAAGACGGGTTAAATGACCTTTGGATATTTAAACAAGAGAATGGTGATTACAGTGAGGAAGGTGATTTTACCTCTTCATATGGATATGATAAGTACCATAAAACTGTATTCGAGTTAAATGTCAGCATTTTTAAATGGCTTTTGAAAAAAAACGTAGAGGTGACAAAAAATACTAACATAAACAACGTGAGGGTAAGGAGGAAATCCTGCAAGGAGAATTATGTGAGTCTTGTGCTGCACAATTTGTCAAGAAGAAAACTGAGAGGTAGCTCTGACTGGAATGGGTAAGGACCCTTGCCAAGAAAAATGGAGGGGTCTCAGCTGGCTATTGTGCCCAGCAGGACCTGAAAAGACATGAAAAACTGGAAACCTCTGCTCAGAAGAATTAAAAAGGAGACAAAATGTGTGAGGTGTGCTTTATCCAGGTGTAAGTAACTGGCCTGAGCATGGAGGTAGTGAGGTGATTGCTCAGTGGCCTGGGACACGTGACAGACCAGACTATTTGAAAAAATGCCAGACAAGGTTTAATCCCAATTATCTGACCTGAACCTCGGAACCCGACACCAGGGATTGCTCCATGCAGCACCAGGTGCTGCTGCAGTCTGCAGAAAGGGAGGAGAAAGGTGCAGAGCAGGGTCAGATGGGCCCTCAGGAGAACAGCTTCACATCTGACACCCACAGCATGAGCTCTCCCAGTCTTGCAAATGCAAATAGCAACACCTGGGAAGCAATTAGCAGTGCTTTTTATTTTTTGTTTAATCCTTAAAAAAATAATAAATGCATTTTATATCAAGTAGCTAAAGTTACTTCCCTGGCAAGAGGATGCATTACTCATGCTCTGGTGGAACGGGAACCTCAGCAGCAAGGGCAGAAGGGGAATTTTTCTTCTGCCTGTGATGGGACATACAGGCATCTGTGGCTTCTCCAGTATGCCCAGTACTGCTCTTCTGGATCACTTCTAGCATAGTCTCACACTAGCAAACCTCTGAAGCAATTGCTAGACAAAAATCAGATCATGAATGTAGATGGAGCTGTTGGTGTGCCCTAAGTGGTACAATAGGATTTTGGGGATTCTTTAGTGGAGAAAAAACAGATACCTAAGCTGATTCTGAGCTGGCACCCTACATCTCAGAATACCAAGAGTTATAACCCAAGGGCAAAAGCAGCACTGGGGAGTTTTCCCACCAATTAAGCTAAGATTTTGCTGTGTACTCCTGTGAACAACTTCATACACCCAATCTGGGAGATGCCCAAGCTCTTGAACAAGAATTGTTTGCTGTTTTTACTATGAAAAAACCTCACCAGTGAAAAATCCAGTGCAGGCCAGTAAAATATCTGAAACAGCTAAACTGAGGCATATTCTTCCTGCCCACAAGGAAACTCCATTTTGCCTGGAGCTGATGGCAACAGGCAGTGTATGTTCTGCTGAGGGAGTTTAGGAGGACAACAGTTCAAAAATATCTAAAGGTTGATAGAACTCAGAATTCACAAACTTGAAGCAGCACAAATAACACTCTTTCTGCTTCTTCCAAGCAGTTGGTGAGGACAGCAACAGCCTCCTCCCTCACACACAGCAGTTTTGGGGCTCCAGGTCCAAACTGCTGGCACATAAGTTAGGAACCAGGTCCTCTTGCTCCAGCTGAGTATGTCTCCTTCCATGTCCTGTTCCACCTGAGCACCTCAGGAGCTGGGCAAAGCTCAGACCTGATCCTCCACCACAGTTGGTTGAATTTTATCTTTAAAAGTGGGATGTTTTAAGTCCCTGCCTAGCCCTCACTGGTTACAGCAGGCCATGAAGTCTGAATCCGTGCAGGAATGAGACAAATATTTGAAGGACAAGTTAGTCCTGTTTCTACAAGAAAACAATGGTTTCCTTCAGATTTAATCATATATACATACAGGTTTGGTCAAGAAGCAGCAACACTCATCAAAACTAATGTAACTAGCTTGGATGGACATGGCCATCCTGCACACTACCAAAATTCCTTTATGTTCTATGTAGCAGAACCTCTCTGTTTACACCTCTACCATCCTGCCAGGAAAGTTGGGTCTACTCTAGGCAAACTGTCTGGTAAAACCAGACATTGCCTTCACACTACTTAAAAAATCTGCCTCCAGCACATGCTGATCCCCAGTGTGGCTGCTACCCCTTTCCCAGGCACTAAATGACCTTATTTACTTTGGTCCCCCTTTCCTCAGCTGCTGGTCTTTGATTCCTTATGTCTGCTCCAAAATAGAATCACTGCTAGATCTCCCTCTTCACTGTGAACCCAGGTGGTATTCA
Source organism: Buphagus erythrorhynchus (assembly GCA_013400855.1). Lineage (NCBI taxonomy): Eukaryota > Metazoa > Chordata > Aves > Passeriformes > Sturnidae > Buphagus > Buphagus erythrorhynchus. The sequence goes on from VZTT01053187.1 coordinate 3,811, forward strand.
GCAGAAGCAGGAATCTTGCTGTGGTAGCTCACAGGAAGCTGAGTTCAGAGCAGGTCTCAGTCAGTATCAGCCACAGGCAGTATTGCACTCTAGGATTGTTTGCATTATCCTCACAAGGGCCATCTGCAGATGGAGATTGGCTTCTTGCTCTCTTAGCCCTAAAAGGCTGAATGACTGCAGAACAGGACCACAGGCTGATGTTTTTCCTTCAGTCTAGAGATACTTTTATCCAAATTTAGCTGGTTCATCTGCACTGGGAGCTTGCCTGAACTAGATGACATTGGCACCGGTGGTTTTTACTTGGTCCATTCCTCAAGATATTTTCACAACTGCCATGGACATAAAGAAGTGACAGATTCAGTGAGTGGGCTTAGGAAGCTTCAGCTTTCTCAACAGATCACATCAGTGATGTGGTCCTACTCATATCTTCCCTGCTTGCCTCCAGTTCCACAACACTGTCTGTTAGACTTAAGCCACTTTCCATGGCTGACTTTTTCCCTCTTCAACACAAATCAATTCATGCAAAACCAGCGCAAGATGGGAGCTGCTGTGAGCTACCAGGAAAGCAGGAGATGGAAAACCATGGAGTGGTTTTGTGCCCTTCCCCAGACAAAGTTCCACTCTGCAGACTGCTCCTTGCCAATGACTCAGTGTGAGGAGGTTCCTGTCTCTCCAGGAGTGTGGAAACTCACCTCTTTCCTCCTTACTAGTACTGCCTCCCTCCACAGGCTCACCTGTGCTGTTTACTCATGTTTAGGTCTCAGAGAAACAAGACCATTTCACCCTTCACCCTGTGCCTTCTACAGAGTCAAACTGGCAAGTGTAACCACAGCATGGTTATCTGCTAAATGTAAGCTTTTGGCTCTCTCATATTTCACATTCACCACTAAGCACCAGTGTCCCCCAGAGCAGAACTGGTAAAGAGAATGTCCTTCCAGCACTGTCCTTGACCCAGCTGCCTCTGTATTATCCATTATTTATGGCAAACAGACACCTGCCATTCTCTCTGAAGCAGAGATAAAGACCACTCTGTGAGGAAAGGAGTAAGAGTAAGGGCCCACCTGCATGATGCCTTCTTTAGCAGAGGGATTTGGGGCTTTGGAGGAGCACAAGGTGAAGTGCCTCGTGTTCAGGACAGTGCACCAGCATAAGGCTAGTCTGTGTAATCCATGTTTTCATGTCTGAATGGCTCCTGTCCTTGACCCAGGGACAAGCTCAACAAGCTCAATCCTTCATCTTGGTTTGTAGCTGTACCACAGAGCCTGGGCTGGACAGTTCAAAGCAGATGGACAAGCTGGTAACACTCTTCAGGTGCCAACATGCCTCCACCACATTGCTCATTAACCTTCTAGGCTTGGGGTATCCTTTTGACCAATCAGACAGTTGGTATAAACAAACTACTGCCTCAGAAAATTTAGAAATAAACTTTTCTCACAGTCAATTTGACCCAACAGGATTTCTTATGCCTTCTTCTGAAGCAGCTTAAGCTGGTCTTTCACTGTCGTTCCCTCATCTGTGCCAAAACCCCAAAGGGAGAGAGACCAAGGATTCATACAAATGGCAAGCAGGACTACCCAAAAGGGGTGATGCTAATGACCTACAGCCCCTTCTCAGCTTTAAACTGCCATGTCAGTGACTGCTGCCTCTTGACTGCTGTCACCTCACTGCTGTCCTCAGGGCTTAGCAGAGGACCTAATGGAGGAGCCAGGAGTACCACAATCACCTGAGTCAGTAGGATGAGGCACTCATCCAGACATCCTCAGATCAAAGAGGATACAGGAAAGACCTCACATTTCTCGTGCTTCCCCCCAAGGCTGCTGGACCACTCTGTTCATCCTGCAGGGTAGAAGAATGCACCAACCTCAAATCTAATTCCAAGTATTTCACCACTTAAATAGTCTTAAAAGCAAATAGTATCAGCTAAGCACCAAGCACCAGATCCTCTGTTATGATTTAGCTGAAGAAATACCAGACATGTAACAGGATCTCTAACTGCAGTCTGCAAAAACATTGGCACTCTGTGCTCAGATCCTCGGTTCCTGTTCTCAGATTGCCACAATATAATTGCCACTCTTTTTTTTTTTTTTCAGTAGTGGAGAGATAAACCCTGTTTGTAAGAGTTGTTACTCCCACTTAGCTTTGCACAATGGTGATGAAGCCAAGTGGGAAAGCATAGGGCTGCAAGCAGTCTTAATTTCTTGAGCCAAACCTGAGCTCCATAAAATCAAACTTGGACTGGCTGTGTTTATGTAGGACAGCATGTGGTCCTTCTGCTCTGGTGTGTGAGGTAAGCATCAACACTTCTCAGCTCTGTAGAGAGGAAATAGGAAGTACTTTAATTGTATGCATCTTTACTTCCATTTCCTTTATTTTTTTGATTATTATGTGAGTCAAACCCACTACAAGCCACAAAGTTTTACATTTGTTACAGCCTGCCACTTCTAGCAGAGATCTAGGCTTTCAATGTTCTCCAAAAATTTCTTGAAATATTTTGGTTTTCTAATTTCACCTCTCTTCCTGCAGGTGAAATTTAAGCACATATCTTCAGTGGCTTCACAGGGGCTCAGAACTGCACCTTGCTCTCTGTGTCTCATTCTGCCCCACAACTGTAAGGCTAGAGCAAGTACCCCAAGGTCAACACAGTTAATTACCTTTGGTGGAACTGGGATCAATATCTGTCCTTCACATGCACTTTCCACTTTCTGTTGAAAAGTTCTTTATGGACTGCCAGGGTCTCTTCGCTGGTGGGCTGGCTTTAAAATGTTTCTCTTCTTGGTAGTAAACTGCCTTTTCCACTGTTTCCTCTGGTAATACCTAGATTTTGTAGGCTACCTTCATAGGTGGTCTAATTTAGGCCAGATGCACACAGTTGTTAACAAATCCGTGATGACGTATAAAAGCACTACATTTAGAAACACCTAATAGGGTATTTGAATAGTAAAAATTAAAAAAAAAAATAAAAAAAGGAAAAGTAAAATGTAGCTCGGTTCTGTAAGTCAATGCAATGCCAGTAAAATAACTCGGGAAAAGGTGGCTTTTACTGACTGCTGAAACCAGTATCGGGATTTAGGTACAACAAACAAGTGGGAAGTAATCCTGATAGTAAATCACCCCAAACACAGATGCCCAGCTGAAGGCTATACAAGCTCAGAGGTGCTTTGAGATCCAGGCTCAACAAATCACTCCAGATTCAGTTGTCATATTCATTGGGATAACACCTTAGGAAACCTAGGGAAACAGAGCAATGCATTTTTTCAATCCCATTTGAAGCATTCCAGCTGTAATCCTAAAACTCATTTTCAGACAAACATTTGCTGACCTCAAGAAAATACTTACTGCAATTGCTGAAAATGCTCGGTAGTCTTCCTGAGTCTGCATCCCCTGGGATGATGGACTAAATCTGGGCTCAACCTGAATAAAGAGTTTGTGACTGCTGACTAGCAAGCTCAGCTTCACATACCTGTTGAGGCTAGCTGTCTAAAGAGACTGTTCCTCATGGTGGCACAGGAGCTGCTCAAGAAATGCACAAAATTCATTAAGTAGCAAATACTTCCCAAGCTGTAACCACCTAAGCCCCCACCACACACACTTGGAAGGTGAACGCTGACATTCTATGATACCAGAACAGAAACATTTCCCTAAACTGTCTTAAAATCTTGGAAAATTTGAGTAGCCCTTCATAATATGAAGTTTATTGTGAATGTACTTGAAAGAAGCCAAAAGAAGGGCAGAACACAGGGTCACAGCCCACTTTAACATTTTGGTGTTTTTTCCTTAAAGGACATAGAGACTGAAATCCAAAATCTAGGTAAGGATATCCCAGGGTTTGCAATAGTTGAAATTCTTGTAAACTTTGTCAATTAATTCTTTCTTTCTAAAGTCAGGAAATAAATCACCAGCCTTAGAACCACCCTTTCTTACCTCACCTCAAATGGGGTAGTCTAAACTTTTAGCTGGAAAAAGCAAGTAGGTGGTTTACAAGTAGACTTCTTTTTCTTGCCACTGCTCTATCAGTACATGTAGAGAGCTAGAAACAAAACCAGAATACAATCATGAACCTAAACCAGGTTTCTCAGCTAAACAAAACAAAAGGATGAAAATACCACCTGGCTGGCTACTCAGCAGGGACTCTCTCAGCTAACCTCCATGAGCTCTCAGGATATGCTTTTTCCTAAAGTGGTCTTGAGCTGGCATAGGTTGGAGTAGCACTATCTTAATTTACCCCAGATGGAGATCTTCATTTCCACCCCACCTCCTTTCTCTTTTCTCTGCACCACAAATTTTAAGCAAGTCCAGACTTTGAGAGCCTCTGGCACCATTCCTATAAGCCTGCAAAATTTACAATATTCAGAAGCTGCAGTAAACAGAAGCTGAAGATAGTGATGTTCACTGCTGATCCAGCGAGGATTCGCAAAATAGCAGGAGCCTTATGACAAAACCATGTGAGCACAAGCAGATGACTGTAACAGCACTGCATTCTGATACTATCTATGATTTGTTAAGTACCCAGTTGCCCAGATGGCTCACAGAACCAAAAATACATTTTCAGGATTTTAAACCTTACTATGAATTTTATGCATGTAATAATCAATTGCACTAATAATATATTTACCTTTGATTTTTCTTATCCTCCTTCCAGGTCCTAGTAATTTACTGTACATATGGTACATTATTGTTATTTTAACCAATGCTCTTTGTCAAATTAAGCTTGATATTACAATTTTGCTGTCTGTGTGCTGAAACGAATGAGGGAGGTAGTATAATAATGTGAATATTTTGTAACCTTTCACTCCCACATGTTCCATAATCCTGCAGTTATTCAAACTGCATGACCAAAGTGCTACTATGCCTCACATCCTAAAGACTGAGTGTACACCTGAAGTCCAGCCCTCTTGTGATGGTCTTTTCCACACCTTTTAGCACAGAGCTGTAAATTTATGCAGAGCTGTGGACTAGCACTGATTTAATGGTGATAACACTTCATGCCTTTACAATGCTCTGCATTTCCAAAGGACTGCTTAAGCAATAATTAACTCAGTGCAGCAGCAGAGTACAGCAGGTGGGTTGGTATTTGCTGTGATTACCTGGCAGAAGGGAAAGTGCAGCACTGGGGCTGAGTGGGATGTAGCAGTGGCCCCTGGCCCAGCTCCCATGGGCAGGGTATGGTTCCACTGAGCTGCTGAGCTGAGCCATGTTTCAGCAGCATTCCTTGGGAAGCAAGAAGAGCAAGCAGCCCCAGCAAAGCCCTGTGAGGATGAAGCTCTCCACTGCCACCCAGTTCAGCTTGTGCATGACAAAGTGTTGGGCCACTGCTGTTTTCTGTGAGTCCTTCCTCCAGAAGACGAGGAATAAGACTAACCTTATTGAAAGGGAAAAGGCACTGGATACAGAAGGGATTCTTTCTCTCAGGATACTGGTACATGAAATATTATGACTTGCTAACTTTTATTGATGAAATCACAGGTTCAGTTGATAAAGGCTGTAATGCTCATCCAAGAGATTCCCAGAAAGCATCAGAATAGCTTTATACATGGCACTTTGACTCACAGGCCCAAACAATGGGAAAAACAGAGCAGCACACGGTTGGACAAGGGTTAAATGACAAATTTCAGATCCAAGGGTAACCAGAGAAACATCCTCAGACCAGATCCCATGAGAATTTACTTTACTGTTATTTAACTTTTTGACTGTGACATGGAAAAAGAGTTATTTAATAAAGTTGATAGCATAAATACATGCACAGTAGCAACTAATAAGGACAGTACATCACTGATAGAGTAAATATCTAGGAACAAAGACTATTGGTTTCATATAAAACAGGGAATGCTAAGGAAAACAATTATTAAGGCCACACATGGGTAAATAAAAACTTGTGGCCAAAAGCAAATGAAGCCAAAGTGATTGAACAAACATAAAAATGCTGAGTGTCTCATGCAGGTATTGAAACAAGAAAGTGTTAGCTACTCTCATGGGCAAACCTACAACATGACCCAATGTCTATAAGAGCATTTGGCACACCCAGAGTAGAAAGATTTAATAGTGAAAGGGTTAATCAACAGATTAGGTCACTAATTGCTGTGGAGAATTCCTTGTCAAAGGAAAGTTTAAACTCAGGGCCTATGTTTTTCCACAGGAATCATGCCTTAGTCCTGGTGGGTTCATGGAAGTCACAGATTTAAATGTTCTGTCTGCAGTGAGTGACCAGAACTTGTAATACACCCTGTGTTATGCAAGAGATCAGGTATTGATATAATTTCTATACTTTTCAGACTCTTAACTGAGAAAATCAGCAGATGAGTGTTCTCCAGTAAATGAGCACTGGCTTTATAACTGTATCCTGAATTGCAGCTAACTCCCAAGGTAAGACCTGGCTGATAACATAATAACTCTCTTCCTTCTCAAAGCCCTTAAAAGCATGAGAAGTTAGAAATTCAGGGGATCCTGTGAAACTAATGAGGTCTTTAGGGTAAAGATCCTTTCTGAAAGCGGAAAAAATTTCTTATTTTTCCATCTAAAAGTTAGAAGTGAGAGGAGTTGCAGATTGAGACAGCTTTATGAGGATGTCTGCCACATAGGGTACACACGTGAGCTGTGTGTCAAAATTCCTCCATACCCATTGAGATCTAGAGACTTGATTCACATTGTGCAGGTATTTGGTACATCCCAGGCTATCCTGCCTATCCTCCATCTGCTTCTCCAGAAGGTCTCAGGTCAAGCTCCAATCCACCCACCCTGAATGGGTATCTTGATACTGCAAATCGTCTGATATAGCACTACGTGCCACGAGTAGATGACCAAGTCTTACCCCAGTCAATGGAGAACAGAGATAATTCACGTTTCCTGTAAGTAGCTATCTGTATGTGGCCACCTGAATCTCTCTCTAGGCTCCATTGATTACAGGGACTAGGTCTTCCCTGATTACAGTGAGAATTTGGACACCCAGCTCATGGAGCCAATATCTAAAAGCAGATGTCTGAATCAGCAGCTGCACCCCACCCTCAAGGCTGAGTTTCACTGCTCATCATAAATATCTTGGGTCCTGTGATGTACCCCTGACTGTCCTGCCTGCCTTCCAGCCATCACTCATTGGGGCACTCATATCCACCAGCCTCATGCAGGCGTCTCACATGCCCTCAAGGGTCTCAAATGGCACAAAATGCTGGTTTCAGGTAACCTCATGGTGACTCAGTGTAAGGTAGCTGTCTAGGTCTTCTGGGCCATTTCTGGCTGATAAAAAACAAGAAGTAAAATCAGAAGGTAATCAACCCCATCAGCTTTAGGCCTCTTTTTTGGCATAACTTGTCTTACAGTACACCATCCTCACAATATGCTATTGTTTTAATGTGATCTTGAACATTACATGCAAAACCTTTTGTACGACCAGATTTTCCTCAATTCCTATCCATGCCTTCTTGTCCAAGAACCTGCCTCACATTGACAGAACAATTTCGTGTAGTCCAACAATCAGCCGAATCAGTCAAACAGGAGTTGACATTTGGAACTTTCTTCCTTTTCCTTTTCAGCTGTTGGGAATTATTTGCTGACCACACAGAAATGGATCCAAGCATCTTATAAAGGAGGTATGAAAAAGGGAAACTACTCAATAGAAGGCAAGCATTTGGGGAAATATCCATTTCTGTGGTTAAGCCAAAGCCCTCTCTTAAAAACAAAAAAATACAAGAAATAATCCTTCGTCAAAACAAAATGGAAAAGGAACCCTATAGTAGATTCCTTCATCTGATGGTGGGCCTTCATGCAGAGATTTCCTAGTGCTCCAGATGCCTCCTAGCCATGCCCAGTTTGACATGGGCAGAGGGAAGAGTGCAGCCATGGCAATGCCATCCTGGCCCAGGAGCCATCCATTAGCACAGCCAGTCACCATCCAGATCATCCAGACCCCCATCCAGGGCTGGGCTGGGCATGCTGAGCCTGCACACAGCTGAAGCCTCCACTAGCTCATCTCAGAGCACAGACATGCCCTATGCATTCAGCCCTGGCCCTAGCACACAGAAATAATGCTTACAGCACTTCCATGGCCCTCAGCCAAGAGTTACATCATTCCATTATTTTTAATAGGAAATGTATGTCTTTCTTCATTTACTTGCTGGCAACCAAGATTTTAGAGCTCCTCACTTTGATTGCAAGCTTCAACTTTAAAAATAAGGCATTCTCTTAAAAGGCAATGGTTGATATTAATGTAAGGTCACTTGTCTCCTGAACAAAAAGCTTTAATGCTTTAAAACAGCAGATCCTCAGGAATAACCAGCAGCTTGAGCTCTGTCTGCCAAGCACCCACTGGTGTCAATGTGGAGGAAGGATGAAGAGAACTTGGTCCACAGTCCTAAACCCAGGCATGGGCTCCATGTAAGCAGCATGTCCATCTGTAAACAGCAATTCTCCTGTCCTGTGTTACCTCTCGAGCTAATGATAAGTTGAACCTGTTTTGGCTTTAAACATTTCTAAAGACCTTACACCATAGCAGCTTCGTGTTGGAAATGAGAACATTTGCACTAGTTATTTTCTAAGCTGCGTGTGTCTAAGTACTTGAGACACACATACATATTTATGGAAGAGAAAGGGAAAAATAAAATTTCTCTCCTGCCCTGTTGCTTGAGATTAGTTTTTCAGGATTAGCAAAACAAGGTCGTGATGAGCTACAATATGTGATGATTGGGACTATGATAATCTGTATGCTGAAAGTTGCACACAAAGCTATAAATACAGAATGGGAAAAACCAGTGATCTCAGCAAGGCAATTGCCAGTAGGTGAACTAATGAAGCAGACACAATATTAACATCATTTCTGCGGTCCTGTCTGAGTGCTGGTTGAAATAGGAAAGGCCATTATCACATTGACATCATCTCAGTCCTTGCAAGCACACTTCTAGAGAAAAATAAGCCAGAAGGGTCTGCCAAGCTTAATGGATCTTTGTTCAGGAGTCTTTTTGGTGTTTACATTAACTGCTTTCTAAATTATGGGGGTTAAAAGTGGGTAATTCTGTGAACACAGCTCTGAGGAGCCTTTCCAACCTGTGTTCAGACACTACTTGAAATCCACTCCACCTGCAGCATAAGGTACAGCATAAAGATTTTACTGCACAAATGCTTGGTGCCATGTATCATACATGGCAGAGCAATGCTTGAATCCAAAGTCTCTGTAAATCTGTGGAAACTCTTGGTTAACACAATAACCAAGACCACTCCTATGAGGAGCAGCTGAAGGAGCTGGGGGTGTTTAACCTGGAGAAAAGGAGGCTCAGGGGGGAATCTTTTTGCTCTCTACAACTGCCTGGAAGGAGGTGTGGGTCAGTCTCTTCTCCCAGGTAACAAGTGACAGGACAAGAGGAAATGGACTCAAGTTGTGCCAGGGAAGGCTTAGATTAGATATTAGGAGAAGCTTCTTCACTGAAAGGATGGTCAGACATCAAAATAGGTTGCTCAGATTAGTGGTGGAATTGCCATGCCTGGAAGTATTCCGAAGGTGTACAGATGTGGAATTTGGGGACATGGTTTAGTGGTGAACATGGTGGTGCTGGATTAATGGCTGGTCTTGATGAACTTAGTAGTAATTTCCAACATTAATGATTCTATGCTAAACTAATTGTGGAAGGAAACCTAAAAGGGGCCAAACCACTTTATGTCACCCAACTCTTAACATGCATTTTGTGCATCTTCCTTCAAAAAGAAAATCCCTAGTGCAGTTGGAGAAGGTAATATTAACATAAAATATTCCTTACAAGCCCTTTTTTGTTAAGTTAAATCTTTCTTTCTGTAAGTTCAACTTCCCAGGAGTAACAGAGGAAAACATTCAATTAATGAATTTTCAACATCTCTAGTAATCATGTAAATTACATTTGCTGGAGCTAAAAACATCATGACTTTAAGGTCTGCTGTGTCTCAATTTGACAGAAAAAGATGATGTCAGTGGTCCTTGAAGAAGGCTGGGAATTTACCTTTTCCTGTCATATAAAATTCCCTTTTTTCTGTCTTGCATGGTCAAACAAAAATTGGACCTCGACCTCATTTTTGGTCCAGAATTCATAATGTTGTCTAGTCTGCTTTTCTATGTGTAATTGTATGGGGTGGTTGGGAGAGGAATTTACCAATGTGGGGTAAGGAGTGAAGCAGTTTTGTGTCAGGTTGATCTGACTTCAATGACTGTCTCCTGCTGACAGCCTCATGGGAATTTTAGGAGTGAGAGGAGCACCCTTAGGAGATGAAATAGTGTGGCTGAGTGGAGCAACGGTGATAAAAGGTACACAATCAATTTATCAGAATCACTGCCACTGATTCTGTGTGTGTGTACATGTATTATTTATATCCATACACAGTGTAATACATGCACATTGATGGTTAAAAGCATCATTGCTGTGTAGCCAAATATTTCATGATTTTTTAAGGTCCTCTCAGCCTTGGATCAGCAGATGTATCGAAACATACCAGCAAGTGCTGTCTAATAGATTGCAGACCTCTGTGAAAACCACTATCAGTGTTTCAGCTGTGCATGGTACATGTGTCAGAGAAGTGCACTGTCAGCAGGACAGCTTCTGGGCATCTATCCACATTTTCCTTAGTTTTAAAAGAGCCAGAAACCTTTTAGAGGCCTTGATCAAAATAGGATGAATAAAAACTAGGTTAGGCATTGTAGCTCTCAGTGCAGCTTCTTTCATTGTGCATAAAATGGTCTGTATGTCTATTTGCAGGCATGAGGACTGAGTCTGAGCACTTCTTGGGCACTCAGTGGGAATTCATCCCCACAGTCTCCTATCCTGCTGCCAAGAGCAAACTGTACCTCCTGTGACAAGCTTCAAGGAAAGGATCTGCAAAGCTACAAAACAAACAAGTGAAAAATAAAATACACCTCCAAAGCACAATACCCTTCCCACATATCCAGATATCTTTTCATTTTTGTTTCCTGCTCTCTTCACTCTCCTACGGCCTTGTTATGCAAAGGTATGGGCAGAGTCTGCCTGCTGCTCCATTTTGGGTGTGTTTAGAGCCAACCTGCTTCCATGAGATATAAAAAGCACTGGGTGCAGGAGGAGAAGAGGCAGGAAGTCGAGCAAGAAGGAGGCTGAGGAGATGCAAAGTAAGGTTAGATGTACCCCAGATATCTGGAGCTGGATGCTTCTTCTCAGAACTGGGAATATGGTCACTCAACAGCTGCCAAAACCAGCATTACTGAGGGACAAGATATGCTGGGCCTAGGGCGAGGGAGGACAAAAAATGGACCATGAAACAATCCTTTTAGGTCTGAAGTTCTTCAGAACCAATGGAAATTCTGTCATCGATTTCTCTGACCTTTCAATTGGGATTTCCATCCACTGAGGAGCACCAGCAGTGTCAAAGTTGAAACAAAGGCTGCAAGATTTCTCATTAAGCTCAGTTGGACAGGTTGCTGTGTCAGAGTGGACCTCCTAGTTCCACCAGGACTGGCTGAACTTCTCAAATTGGCCCATATATTCACCCAAGTTTTGCCCAAGTGGTAATGACTCAGGGAACACCAGGAACCAGAAAGGCTGACCAGCATTAAAAATCCTGCATCCTGTCTGGGCATAGAAACTGGTTCCAGCTACCCTTGGTGAGTGAGGAGGTATCAGAACTTAAATCTCTTGCTTCTTGGTCTCATATCTTGCATCTGGATCTCTCTTGTGTTTGTTCTCACAGGGTCAGCAGCTCTGCCTGTATTCCATCTTGGGAAGGAGGCTCAACCACCCCATCCATCCTGCTACGGTAACTCAGTCTCTGACCTGCTGCTGAGCCTATCAAATATCTGGATAGTGACCAACCCTCTGGTGAAAATCCAAACAATAGACCTAACTGCTTCCTGCACTCTGCTACCTTGCTGCTTCTGTAGTTTCTCTCCTGCCCTGTGACACATGCCAGGCATCGACTGGATCTGGGACCCCTCTGGTGTCTCAGCATGGGTGCCAGGGACCAGCAGGGAACATGTCATCTTCCAGGGCACCACATGCAGTGATCCTTGCTCAAAGGCATCCTCCACATCCTAGGATTATGGCCTTCCCTCAATGCCTGGTTTGGAGCAGCAATCCACACAGGGATGGGTGACAGGGTCCATGCAACACTTTATACCCCCTTCAATGGCTTGCTGCAGTGCACAGATTCCTTGGTGGCTGCAGGGAGGAACACAAGCAGAGGGAAAGATCTGCAAATGGCTCGAAGGGATGTATTGCAGCCAAAACTGAAGAGGTTCCTAGACTTTTTTAGGAGGCAGACCATGCTCAAAGAACACATGGGATTAGAGGTTCTTTGCTTTAGATTGGAGAAGCTCATCGTGTTGTTGAAACACAGATGATAAATGCAGTTTTCAGAGCTTTCTAATGAAGTTAGAAGCATGGGAATGGGCAGGGTCCTTAGCACATTGCAGGACTTAAATTACATTCCACCAGTAAGTCCCAAGGTTCTTCAGGACAATAATCCTCACTTACAGATAGGTAAATTGAGACAGGAACAGAGACAGCTCTGCAGGGTGGTGAGCACAAGGAGGGGATGCAGGGGACTGCCACACTCAAGCCTTGTGCTAGGATTTATGATAGCAAAAATAGGCAATACTAATCTATCCCATTCTAAAAGGAAAAGCGCCCCCTTGGATTTAAACACTAAGATTAAGCAGATCCTTCCTGCTCACTGCATCCCAGCACAGAAAAGCAATACTCCTTTCCTAAAGCCATTGGCTCCAGAGGCTTCATCAATAAAATGATAAAAAGTAGCTGAGTTGCTGACTCTAACACCATGAGTTGCCCAGGCTCCCTGAGGGATCAGGACTACCTGCAGTCCCCAAGGAAAAGCTCAAGGTGCTACTGAAATAAAATCACCTGACAGGGTATGGTGACACACATGGCTGCAAGGAAGGGAAATTTAGAAAGTCTGACTTAGGCTGCAGGTATTGTACCACCCGGTTTGTTTGGTGTCCTTTAAAGCACTCTCTGTAAGGATATGGCAAGGAGAAAATAAAAGCGGGAAGGTCAGAGGTTCTTCCAGAGCAGGAGAGGATGAATCACTGGTAATGAGGGGTGCAGAGCACATTCCCAAATGCTCTCTCCTGTGTATTGTCAGAGTCAACGATTCCTGTGCCCCAGTGGGCCAGGCATCACTCCAAAATGGGTTATGTACTCCCAGAGGTACCAGCACTCCCTGCTGGGCTCTGCTGGGCTGGTTAGCTAATGGACCATTCTTGCAGCTTCAGGAGCAAAGGAAGTTGGTTGAAATAAGGAAGACGGGTGTTTTTCAAAGGAATTGATTTTTTACAATGGCTAAGCAGCCTGAAGAACTTAGAGAAACCATTCTGTCAATAAGCTTAGCAGAATTAAAAATCACAAAGCCGTTGTATTGATAAGTGCTCCATCTGCAATTAGCAGAACAACTGCAATTACTAACAGGCTCCAACAGCCTTCACTTCAGGATGTTGTAGCCAAGTTAAGGTAGACTTGGAAAGAACAGTATTTCTTTTGCTGCAGAAATTACTAAAATAATGTAAAATTATTTTGTCTCAAAGTGGTACAAAATATCAAAATCTCAAATATATGTACATCTGAACAACTCATCCAGACCACCTCAAAAGAAAAACTTGTGCCAAGGCACCCTGCAAAGTTATTTCTTTAATATGGATCATGATTATATTTGTGTGCTGAAGCATACCAGCATAAATATAGCCTCCCTCCAAATGCTGGGAGCTTTTATAGGACTAAATAATATGGAAGATATTCCATGGACTGGACTCAGCCAAAGAAAAAAATTACTTCAGTATATATCTTGGCAAATCAGCTTGGAAAAGGAGGTCCAAATTCCCTGGAGAGACACCACTCACCACTGATGTCCATTGGGACTCTGAGCTGTTGACCCCTGTCCTGTGGGTGTGACCATCCAACCAATTCCTCCACTGAACAGTCCACCAATCAAATCCTTCTCTCTCCTATTTAGAGAGAGGATGTTGTAGGGGACTGTGTCAAAGGCTATGCAGAAGTCCAGGTAGGTGACACCTCTAGCCCTTCCCTTGTCCAGTGTTGTAATCATTCTATCATAGAAGGCCACTAGGTTGGTCAGGCAGGTACTGACCTTGATGAAGCCATGAAGAAGAAGATCTTGAAAGTCAAACAAAGTATTTCAAATTACATTTGAAATGGAAAATCCAGCTTTCTAGTCCCAAACATATCTCAATAACCATTTGAAAATGTCTCATCACATCCTCATCAGAGGCCGCCACCACACAGCCTCTGATGCTGTCTCACCTCTCCATTCTTCTATCCTTCTCTTGGTGTCTTCTCCTCACTTCTCAGTCTCTGGGGTTGCACAAGTGTCCCTGCCCTGCCTTAGCCATTACTTGGTCATTACTGTCCCTCTTGGGTGTAACCACCTCCTGCTATGCAGCCCCCTGTTTGAATCCAGCTAGCATTAGCTTCTCCCAGTGGTGGGGTTCTGGGCACATGATGGGGTTCTGACTCACTAGGTCGGTGTGTACCTTTCCTGGGCACTGGGCCCTGCTGCCCATCCCTTACAGGGGATAGCAACATGATACTCGAGGACAAAACAAGACATTAAAACATGAAAACCACAAAGAAGAAATCAAGAGGTATTTTTGCCAATGCCTTCTGCAGGCTAGGGCTAGGCCTGTCACATTTGAGCTGATTTAACTCTGTTTTTTTGGAATGCTGCTTTTCAGGCAATTCTATATTCTGGCTGTAAACCTATGGCAACAGGTCTGGAAAGATGACTGGGGTACGTGCTCCTGCAGAGCTCAGCCATGCCAGGAATCTCTCCATCTTGCAGAGTTTATTTCAGTTTCTGTCTGACAGGCAGAGTGCCATTTACTCTTTTTCAGTGCAAGAGGCTTAGAAGTAAGTTATCCTTTCCTGACAACATGCTCTCCTTCCTCCTCCACGCTCCCCCTTACCCCTGCCAAACTGGATGAACTGGATACCTTCCCAAGATACACCCCAACTTTTAAAGCACTGCACTGCTGACATGCTCTAATTCATGTCTCCCTTCAGCTCCTCCGTGTGCAGGGACACAAACTCTCATGGACTCCCAGGAGGGTGAGCATCCTGGCTGGCCTGAGGTTTTGCATAGCCCAAAGGCAGGCTGTGTGCCACCAGAAGCAGCTGGGCAGAGCCAGGTAGATGTTTCTCTCTGGGGGATGAGCCAGCAGCAGAGCTGCCCCTTTGCAGGCTTGTGCATTCTCCATGGGAAGCCCATTTAGGCTATCAATCATGCTCCTTTTCTATACTCACAGTTTCCACCAGCAACATGCGAGTTTTAGGACATATTGTCAGAGAAAGCCGGAGGATGGAAATTTCTGTAGCAGCAAGAGTGGCCCATATCCTTTCAGGATGGGTTTGGTGCCCTTGACTGGGAGAAGACGGTTGCTTTATACTGGTGTGGGAGAAAATTGATTCAAACTTAAATAAGGAGGTCATGGGGACTAAAGACAAGCTGCTCCACAGTTTATGCCTCTCCTCCCCTTGGGGTCTGGTGAGAGCCCTGCTTTGCCCTCATCCTTGGAAACCCTTGTTCCCTGCACCCAAACTTCCCCAAGGACAGGACTGCAGCACCTTGGTTTTGAGGCCCTGCACAGGCATTGGTTTCTGGACACTCAAATATACAAGAGCCATTTTTGTCACACAACCTCAGTATTAACCTACTCAACTGATGTGGAAAGAAATTGGGTCATATTTTGAGAATGAGTGTGCAAATAACAGCTCTGAAAATCTCTTTTTTTCTTTTAGCCTTTGCTCTATTTGATCTGTGATATGCCAGTACCCAGTGTGAACTTTAAAACAAATGAGTAGGTGTACTTTTCCATCCAACACATAATTAAATTGTGGGACTTGGTGGCATGAATGTTGGAGGCCAATAGTTCAGACAAGTTCATAAAGGACAGATCTACCAAGGGCTGCTGAAAGTAATGTTCTGGGTACAGCCTCCAGGCCAAGAAGATCTTGTCTTTGCTTTATCTCTTTGCTTTTATCTCTTTGCTTGAACTCCTGTTATGGACCAGACTGAGCATAGACTCTGGCTGCAAAAAGTGGTTCTTCCCTCCACACACAGCATCTCTGCCATGAACATAAACCTCATTTTTCTCCAGTGCACCTTACTCTGTAGAGCCACACTTAAGGTCAGACATCAGCTTGTTCTGAAGAGGTATTTGTTTGCCTGGGTTTGTTTTGGTTTTTATTTAACCGATGTGGTTAAATAAAAAGAAGTGCAGGCTGGACTCTTCCATTATTCATCAGAGTTAAGCAATCCCAAACAGAAGCCAGGTTAGCATTAGTGGGAGTTTCATATGGTACTCGTTCCTCAAGGAGATCTACTCCAACAAAACTAATCTGTAGCCTCAACACCAGGAGCCCGTGTCTCTGTCTCTGACTTTCCCAGGGTATGATGACATGGACGTCACCCGTGGCTGCTTCAGCCACCCTCCAGCATGCACCCACCTCTGCCATGGGCTCAAGGTGGGGGATGCAGGAATAGTGATGGCACAGCATGAGAGGGACTGCCAGGCTGCAAGGAAAAGGAGAGGAAGGTCAGATGGAAGAGTGAAATCCGAATAGGAAGTGATACATTAGGTTGGATTTTCTCTTCACAAACAGCAGCACATAGCAAAATGTGCAGGGACACAGGGATGGTGATAGCCCAGCAGAAAGCCCTTGGAGCCAGTGGAGATGTGCTCAGCTGTGCCAGTGACATGCCAATGTGTGATGCACCCTGGGGCTGAGTCATGCTCATGCCACTTTGGTGGATCCCCTTTGTTGTCAGGGGAGCAGCATCAGCACAAAACAAGGAATCACATAGCAGTGGTTTTGGGAGCTGGGGAGCAGTGTTTCCACTAGAATTGACCTGTTTGCTATGGTCTTTTCTGTGAAGATAAGACTATAGCATGAATTGAACTTTTAAACTCAGACTGTTCAAGTGGGCTTGAAATTAGGACTGTCTTAATTAAAAATGAAAGGCTATTTACAGCATTAAACTACTCTTTGATACAGTTAAAGTCATAAGAAGGGAGACAAACCAGTACCTGATCTTAAGTTTGGAGATGTAGTTGTTTCACCTCAGTGGAACACAAGTTGTTTACAAAATTGATGTTTACAATAGGAACAAAGCGCCCTCAGATAAAGGCAGAAAACCCCATTTACCTGTGTAGAGAGCTGGTAACAGGATGTTTGAGTTAAAACCCCTCATTCAGCAGGGCATACCAAAATGAGTTATTTTGTGCTGCTTTCTGTTGATTTAAAATGAGATGACACAGAGACAGATTAGCTCGAACCACAGACATTATAAATTGCAATTTGGTCTCAAAAGCTGAAATGCTTTGATCTGTGATTCAGTTGGGGCCAAAGTGAAGAGCCTTTAAAGAGGAGGCAACACATACAAGGGAAAAAGAACTTGGACATAAACAACTTTTTCTCAAATTACAGTAGCTGACCTGAATAAGTCTTTGCCATTATTTTCATCGGATTTTAATCATGTCCACCAGGGAAGTTGTACAGCAGCATCCCCAGGGAGATTCTAAGACAAAACATGGCAGTCTCTAGTATATTTATTAACTACAGGTCCAGAAAGAATTTCCTCTTTGCTGCCCAGTTGGAGGCTTTGGTCTGGTCTTTCTGTGAGAAGTACGCTAAGAGATTTTGTAGCTGATACGTAAGCAATTTTTTTTTTTTAATAAAGCAAATAAGATTTAGGATTTAGCACCATGGAAAGACCTTAAGGGTTAAGAATATGCTTAAAGTTAAGTAGGTGAGTTGATGTGTGCTGAAGCAAGAGAGAAACTCTCCTGCTCTCTGGAAAAAAATATTATCCATTTCTCCTTTGCTCCCTTTGGAAAGGTTTCTACTCCAGACAACCCTCCCCAATCCACACAGCAGGTTGTGGGGTAAAAATCTGGCTCATTTTCTCATGATGTGAGCTCCTCTCACTGCTCTTTATGCAATCTTCTGATCTTATTAAGTCTTTTGCATCATTCTTTTAAAATAATGTTTTGTCTTCATCCTGTGAGCAGACCACCTTTGTGCTCCCAGTTGCCTCACTTCTGCCTAGCAAGCTTTAGCACAGCCATGTGGAGAACCTTTCCAGATCCACCAGTGCTACTTTTTCCTTTATTGGAGGTACAGTCATACCTGTATTTGTTTGTACTGCTTTTCAGAGGCTTACCAGCACAGTGCTGCAAACATTGTCTTTCATCACAAGAATGTCCTTTCAGATGAGAATGGAGCCCTGGATTGGCTGGGATTATCCCAGACTGGAGGCAGGAGGCTTTTGGCTGATGTTTCTGGTGGCGGCATTTTGTGATCCAATGGTCTGGTCCCGTGTCTGTCATGGAACTGAGTCGACACACATTATAACTCACTTGGTTTTTTTTTTCTCAGCTTCCCTTTGGCAAGAAACCAGCACTCATATATCCCAGGATAATTGCACAGTTTAATGAGACATGGCCCTTGTCTTGCTCCTCTTTCTTTAATTGCTCCTACTAAGGACAGGCTCACCTTAGAGTAGGATGAGCAGGATTTAATGCAGTATTTGCACAGACCTGTGGTATGAAATGCTGCTGGCAAAGTGTTTGGGTGGGAGAGTAAAGAAGAACTACTTTGAAAAAGGCTCAATTTGGAGAGATCGATAAATTAAATTTAGATACCAGTTCAACATATTGCTGAACTAAATACCACTCTTTTGTGTGCAATTCCACTCTTACCACTCATGTGCTTAAAATTAAGCATACGCTTAAATGCTTTGCCAGAGGAGGTCTTCAGAGCTCCATTAGCACTGTATGTTTTTGCTCTAAATTCACTGTAATTGTTTCTCATTGAATAGATGCTCACTGAGTAAGATATAAAAAGAGCATGGGAACAAAGGGGCCCTCAATCTGAGACTTTGATCCACATATTATTCAAATACATAATGACTGCTTTGATTTATGGATTTATAATTCTATTGAGGCATTCCGGAGATTACCCAAAACATTCCATCTCCAGTCTGTGCTGGAGGGTGATACCAGAGCCCCTGCCTGGATTAGATGGATAAAATATAGTTGCTTGTTTGCTGCTGAGATTACATCACAGATTGCAGGATAAGAGCAAGCTACATGGCCATGCACTACCTTATATTTGGTGCTAATTCCAAAGGTTTTTTCCCCCTGTCACCTAAGAAAAACATCTGAAAGTAGTGACTATTCTACCCACAGTATATAGAGTTTTGGCAGTATAACAAGACAGCAGACTACATAGTGGGTGTTTTGAAAGAAGGAGCAGATGGTCGATTGCTAGCACAAGGATTTAGCAGTGCATTTAGAAAACAGATTATTTTGGAAGATGGGAAATTATGAGTATGATTAGCCCCCTCCCTCCCCTTTACTCCCACTCCCCTCCCCAAACATATCCCCACAAGATGTTAGTTTGGCCATGCACTGCAGGAGTGACTCAGCTCTGACACTGAGTAAGACTTCAGTAAAAATTCAAATCGGTGACAGCTGTTAAGAAAAATTTCCCTGCTTTTCATTTGCATCAATAGCAGTTTGGATTTCTGAATTCATTTCACCTTACACAGCAGACCCACCTTGCTGGTAACAAAGAGGATTACAGGTAAAGGGACCTGGCCTGCAAGAGGGGCTCTTCCCAGTCAGTGGGGAAGCACCACACAGCTCAGAACCTTGCCTTGCTGTTTGTTCCCTGTCTACCAGCACTCTAGTGGGTAGAGGAGTTTCTCAATCAGTGGGAACTCAGATCTAGGATGAGGACTTACCTTCATACCTCCCTGGCTATAAAATTTCCTTTCTTCCAGTCATTACAGATTGGTTATATTGAGAGAGTCAGGTGTGGTGGTTCTGCTGTGTGAGCAAGAGGAAAGACTTCACTAAGTTCTGAATCTCTAATGCAATCCATATAGTTTGGCTTCTGTGAGAGAAAGAACAGCATCAGAAATGGTGGTAACTGGTACTGATAGACTCTAGAGAGCCTTTTAGTTACATAAGGAGTCCTCTCTTTCTTTAAAGGTGGTCTTATCATGGGCAGAGGAGTGAAGGGCTTGTACTGCAAATGGATGAAACCCCTGGCAGTGTGAGACAAACCAATTTTGACTTCCTTCCCACTTCTGGGACTCTGACAGCAGGACTTAGGGCTCAGCCAGAGACCAGCCTAAGGAGTGACCACATTCACTTTTACCTCTGTTTGGCCACAGTGACAAAAGGGGATTTAAGAAGGGCATAAGAGGGGCAGTAGTATAATGCCTGGAAACCCTTCAGTGTGAGACAAGGAGCAGGAGCTGGGCAGAAAATATGAGTTCTTTTCTGGTATGGGATACAAGATCACTCTTGTTATCAATTTCTTTGCTTGTCAGCTGCCTCCCATCAGAGGCTGCTGTCACTGGTGCAAAAACAGGGACCCAAGATGAGCATCAGCAGCAGAGTCTCGTGTCCTCAGTCCCAGTGGCACCTTGAAACAAGGTAAGGGAAACCACAGAGACAATACATCCTGCACGAAGAGTTTAATTTTGGTTCTTTACAGTTCATCCTCTCAGGATCTTAAATCCTTGCAATACGAGGGTGGAATTCATCTGGAGACATAGAGATCACTTTGGATTGTTTCAATCCTAAATAAGAATTTTAAGGTAAAACAGGTACATTGCATTCTGAAGGTGCCTGTTTCTTCCAACAACCATCAAAAGATTCCCAGAGAAATCAGCTCAGATATAGACTATTACTGTAGACTTTTAAATGGGGTGAGATAAATGCCACCCAAAAATCCTCGTTAACTACAAGAAATGTTCTCTTGGTGGAAAAATCAGCAACCTGCAATCCAAAAAATAAAAGTAGTGTGTTACCTATGCACAAGAATGGTATAGAACATGCCTGTCATTTAGCAGTAGACCAGGATTTAAGACCATTAGGGAGAAGAGGAGGCTGTACTGATCACTGAAGGGAGATTGTCTTCAGAGATGAAAATGTCTACTTCAGCATGAAATGATACTGGATTTAGTGTGTTGCTTCCCCAGGTGTATCATCAGCTTAGTTCGTGTCACTTCACAACTTAAATTAATTCTTTGGTGCAGTGGCACTGGACATGGTCACTTGGGGCAGTGTCCACCTGCCTGGAGATGACAGATGTGGGAAGGCAGATGTGAATTTTCTGTTCACCAAAGCAGCTATGCATCAGTGATTACCAACACCAGAATGTTTGGATCTCATTTTTGAGTGGGGAGTGGAGAGTAGTAAATTAGATCTTACATTGTGCTCACTACCTCAGCATTTCAGAAGGGAGGCACATCCCTCCCAGAAACAACCTATTTTATATTCGCACTATGGCTTTGTCGTTTTCCCTATCAAGAATTCTGACAGAGGTTTCTTCTGGTCTTATGTAGACTGGTAAGTCTAGATGGTCTTGCTCTCACAGCAAATCCAGGTTCTTATAATGAGGAAGGAAATTGCTTTTTTGTGGATAGGACTGATTTGGTGGTGGAACAAACTCGCAAGGTAACACAGTGCTCATCTTCTCCTGCAAAGTGTGGACCA
>VZTT01053187.1:26390-46034 GCA_013400855.1 Buphagus erythrorhynchus
TCTGTGTGAAAACTTTCCGATTTTTTTTTTTTTTGTTTTCCTTGGTTTGGTTTTTTTTTTTTTTTGGTTTGGGATTTTTTACCCTGAAAATGCTGACCTGGCACAAAGAAAACATACTTTGAGAATGGGATGATTTTGACAATACTTTGACAGAAACCAGGCAATTTTCCAATACAGTCTCACTTGCCATGTGGGTTTCCAAACCCTCCCTGTTTCTTGTCAGCTCACGCATAGCACCCCTGGCAGGCTGCCCTGCTGAATCCCAGGCACAAGGATGGGCACACCAAGTTCCTGGAGCTTCCCTCTGCTGCATAGAAAGACCCTGGCAAAGGTGACTGATCTCAGGGCTGCTATGCTAAGAAAGCCATCCTCCCTGAGCCTTTTCTCTGAGAGTCTTGGGAATACTTGTAAATGGTTGACACACAAAATACTGTCTAAAAGTTTTCTCAAAGGACTTTTGGAATTTCACCATCACAAATGTTTATTTATTTTGGACTAAACTTTTTTTTTGTCTCATGTGTGGAGCTGAACATGGAATAAAATGTAGATCCATGTGTTCAAATTACTGGTTATCTCTGACTCTATTGACAGCAAGGTGTTGCTGCACTGCCTGCAAGTACTGCTGGGAGTAGACACAACCTCTTGTCAGCAGCTTCATTCTTTCTCCCTGGGAGATCTCCACAAATGGTCCCACTCCCCACACATTCTCCCAAAGGGCTCTTGACTGTGGGACATCACAAGATTTTAACCCTGACAATCTCCCTTGTTCCCTGTGACCAAAAGGAAAGGCTGTTCAGCAAGATGCAGCATCCTTTTCTTTTTATCAGGTGTACAGTGGCCAAAGTCAAGGAGAACGCAGGTCAGATTCTGCATGGGACCCACTGGTGCACTGCCAAGGATAACCCAAAGGGAGCCCAGTGGAGGCAAGGTGAGGGTGATATGGCAACACAGAGATGTGGTGGAAACCATGCCAGCTCTTTTTACTACTCTATTACACATTTTCATAATTCAGAGAAAACATGCAATTCAGAACTGATTTTAGACTCCCTGATTTTTCCTTGGTGGTTTGAATACAACTGAGACACAGCCAGATTTGCAGTTAGGGTCTGCCCAGCAGGCTGTGGGAAGGGGCAGCCCATCTTTTCCATTCTTTTCTCACCTGTGATCAGGTGACTGCAATGCCTCACAGTGTTTGATGTATGCTGCTGTCAGAGACCTGCAAGAGCTTGACTCTGCTGCACAGCAGCTTCTCTCTAACCAAGTGTGTGAAACACACTGGTTCCCAAGAGGAATTTGAGAGGGGAATAAAGAAAAAAAGAAAAAATAAAAAAAAAAGAAAAGAAAAAATAAAAAAAAAAAGAAAACAAACCCAGAAAACCTAAAAAAAAACCAAACAAGAAAAACTCCCCCACATTAAAGAAAAAAACTTAAGCCAGTCTGACATTTTTTTTATTGAGGGAAGAGGATCTTGGGGATTTCATATGCTGCAATGCCAAGCCAGGGAGCAGCCAGGAACCCCTGACTGCTACAGGGCTGGGCTGGCAGCTGATTGAAATCACTTGGTCCAGTCCTTAAGGAAAAACTTGAAAGGCTCCACCATGGGGGAAGAAAAACACAAAAGCAGTGGTATGAAGAGCTGGCTGAAGGGACAGAGATGGGCTCCAAGCTGGGGTTTAGCAGGTGAAGCCTATTAAATGGCAGATCAATCAATATCCCTTTTAATGGGAGGGAAAGATCAATCTTTTTCTCTGCAAGAGCAAGGAAGCTGTTGATGTTTATAGAGCACAGCTCTGATGAGGAGTGGCTGAGGGAATTGGGGTTGTTTTACCTGGAGAAAACATGGCTGAGAGGCAACCTTATTGATCTGTGAAAGGAGGTTGTAGAGAGGTAGGGGTAAGTCTCTTTTCTCAAGGAGCAAGCAATAGGACAGGGGAAGTAGCCTCAACATGCACCAGAGGAGGTTTAGTTTGGATATTTAGGAAGAATGTGTCCCCACTCCATCCCAGTCTAGCCAGCTGGTACCTACCAGCCCCTAGCACAGAACCTAGGGCTGTGCAATGTCCACATTACTTGGGGCAGGGAGGAGGAAAGTTAGTGTCAGCCATGCTGGTGTAACTTGCTAAAAAGTTGTGCTGTTAGACAACATGGTTAGGTACAACATCTGTTTTTCATCAAAATCAAGTGAAAGTGAGACATCCTTATGATTTATACCTGAATTTGAGGAGGCCACTCTCTTGTTTCCCACAAGAGTCAAGAACTTCTTTCAGTAAGCAGATGTGGTCTCTCCTAATTGGAGATTAGCTCCAGCCCTGCCATGTTGCTTCAGAAATGTTCCTAATGATGTTTTGTAAGGATCCTTGTCCAGGGGCAAGCAGAAACCCCATAAGCCTCAAGAGATTGGCTTTCAACAGTGGCTCATTCTCTACCTACTTAACTCGGAAAG
This sequence comes from Buphagus erythrorhynchus, assembly GCA_013400855.1. Classification (NCBI taxonomy): domain Eukaryota; kingdom Metazoa; phylum Chordata; class Aves; order Passeriformes; family Sturnidae; genus Buphagus; species Buphagus erythrorhynchus. Next base: position 28,834 of record VZTT01053187.1, read on the forward strand.
CTCCCAGGCACAGGCCAGTGTGCCCGCCTGCTTGCACAGCCCCCACAGAAACGTGCAGTGCTCTAGACATGATTTTTATTCAGAGTCATGAAAATAGCCCATCCAGTCAGCCAGGCACAGTTTTGTATTGTTAGGAGCTGGTTCCTCTGGGGAATTTTTGAATTCAGATTGCCCAAATCTAGCTCGGCAGGGCTGGGTGCCAAGGTATTTGGGCACAAAACGCTCAAGTGAGGTTTCATTCTTTTTTTGTAGACAGACAATATTTTTATGCCCCGTCATGGCTGGGCAATCAAAACAGCAATTAGGTTGCATCAGCAGATGTGCTTGCTTTTAGTGACTGTCGGTCTCAGCAGCACACAAGCTATATTCTGTTTGGTACAAAGATCTTTTCATTTCCAAATAAAACTTGGACCTTTACAGTGCTTTGTCAACCATCTGAAAAGCTGAGCAGGGGTGGCGTTTGCTTTTAGCACTCTCAGCCTAGAAAAGTGCAGCTGTTTATCTTTAGAACTCCTGTAAGGTGAGCAGAAAATGGAGACCTTGAACCTGCTCGGCGGAGGCAGAGCACAGCGTGTGCCCTTGCTCACAGCCCTGGATGGGAACAATAGAGCAGATTCTGTTTCCACATCAGCAGAAAACCAGCCCAGATTCCTAGGTCTGGCCAGCACAGCTCCGTTTTGTTACTCTTTCCCCTGGTGTGGTCTGGCCCAAATTTAAGCAGCTGTTCTGAGAGTCACCTAATGTCCCTCTGTCACTGGGGACAGTGATGGTGCTGCAGGATGAGTAACCTGCCATCAGCCCTCCAAATCCACAGAGAGAAACGGTGACTCACATGGTCCTGAGCATCTGAAACAGGAGGGATAAGCCATCTGCTGAGGACTCCTGCTTCTGCAGGTGACTGGAGGAGATGGGCCACCAAAACTCATCATTTGGCTTACAGATTACCAAAATTAGATGCCATGAGTCCTATCTTCTACCTATACAGAGCATCTGCACCCAATTTCCCAGTGATAATTTCCCAACCATCTTGCATTTCTAAATCCACCAAGCAGCAATGAAAGTTGCTGGTACCTGTCACTTTGGAAAGCTAAGTCTCAGCCATGCCTCAAGCTTCACAGGAATTTTTGCAGGTTCGAGCAACTAGGGGATTAAGTGCAATAATACACATTAATTTCACTCAAATTAGATAAGATGCAGCAATGAAGGAGTCTAGGAGAGAGATTTGTCTCCTGCTGGCTCAGGTCATCCTGGGTGCAGCCACATGCCCACTCTGGCACCAAGAGAGCACAGGAACATCCACCAAGCAACACAGGCACCTTGTTTTACAACTCACCACCCTGGAAATGCAGTGCAAGGAGGCAGTGCAGGAAAGACCTTGGCATTGGAAAGCACATAAGAAAATGGGGCTCCATTTTCATTTGAGCTTCTTTGACATTATTAGATCATGGACAGATTTAAAAGCATGGTCATCTTTCGGGTGCCTGTAGGCTGCTTGTGAGGGAAACAGTTTCACCTCTTCATGTTATGTAATTTTATGTAATTTCTAATAATGTTTGAAATTAAGATGAACCCTTTATTTTTTTTCATATTAATTTACTTCTGTTATATTCACTTTATTATTTTTTCTACCTCTCTCTCCTCCCACATCTGTGTTTGAAGTGAGGATGGTCAGCTTGTATGAAGTACATCCTTCATTGGATGCTAATGGGTCTGGCTCAAAAATTAATTTCAAATCTGAGGTCTGAACCAAGGCAAGGTAAAGTCACCTGAAAGTTTCTTACTGACCTTAGAAGAATGCTAAATACTTCTTACATGTAAGAAATGAAATTCTGAGCCTTCCAGTTTTGGCCTTGGCCCATAAGTTATTCACTGCCTGTTGCAGTGGCCAAAGCACCAGCTTTGTGGTGAACGTGGGATGAACTGGAGAAAGGGTTCATGAATGCTGAGAAGGCAGGGATTTCTCCATGTGAAGATGAGGGCCCTAAGCTAGGGATAATGGAGTGGCTGTGATGTATGAGCCCAGCACTGAAAGCCAAAAGGCTCCAAGGGAGCCAAGGGGACTTTCTCACCCATGTGGCCATTGTGGCAGATTTCATCAGATGCAATTTAAATGATATCAAGCTCTTTCCTAATATCATTTGTCTTTATAAATAACCACTGCAGTTGACAAAGGGCAGTTCTGGGATCTCAAAAAGGATAAGAACTAGAATTCAGAGCTGGAAATGGCAGGAGAGACTTGAGACAGGGGTCAGGTTGGCTGTCTGGGGCACCCCTTAAGCTTCTGCAGCACCCTGAATCCTCATCACCTCCTGCAGGGCTGAGGCAGTCAGGCCAGGTGCAGGGGCTTGGCTGAAGATCTTCCATTTACTAAATGGATGGAGGATTTCAGCTGTTCAGCCTCCTTTCGGTAGAGTGGTGTTTGGGACTCATTGCTATTCATCCCAGGTTAGTGTGCTATATATCTGTTGAAATCCATACCACTCACCTCCCCTTCATCAGCCTGTGTGACCTCCTGCTGAAGTAAGGCCACCAAGGCTCAGGCCAGTAAGTGACAACCAGTACAGTCTGCACTGAACTGTGGCTCCTGGTTTCTCCTGCCTATACCAAGACAAGACTCACCAACACCAAGACTTGGGTTGCCTTCCTGCCCCGGACCCATGGCTGGAGCATGGCTACCAGTGGTGACCTCAAGTGTCTGCTGAGCTTAGGTGAGCTGGATAATGCCCAAAAGTTGTCCATGAACCTGTGCAAACACACGCTGAACTCCTGAGAGGAAAATGTTCATTCCTTGAACCCTTATCTGGTGCACTGTGAACGTTAACACAGGCCAAGGAATTTGGCTCAAGAATAGTGATGGACAAGGAAAGGAGATCAGCTTTGTGTGCCAAACAAGGGTTCTTGATGCAGTAGCATTTTGAAACAGGGTATGAACCACAAAGGAAGATGCAGTTTGGTTTGAAAGAAAGCCTGAGGCTTTTCTTTTTTTTTCCAATATAAATTCAGTTTTGAAGTTGCCTAAGCATCTTTTCTTTTTATCCTATCTCATTCTTTTGTGATGGACAAATGCAGAGAGTAAGAAGAGGAACTGCAGCACTCTCTAAGTATTTTGTGAGTCATTTGTGTCCCTCACCACCCTCCATGTATCAACAGCTACAGCAGAAGTGACCAGACACCAACCACAGTAGCTGGTGGCAAAGTCCTGCTGCTGCATACATTCGAGAAAAGCAGCCATTTGAACACCTCATTCCATTGTGGATTTTTCAAATAAGGTTTACATCCAAGGACATGCTTTATTTGCAACAACTAGGCAGAAACATGAACAAGAAATGCTTCTCATCTAACAGTGGTTGTAATAAAAATACTGTTGTTCAAAATCTCCATCTCACTTGTTGGATAATATCCCTTTAGATTATGATTTTGCGGTATCACTGGTATATCCTGTGTGATACCCTTAACAAAAAGCATCTCTGCTGGCAATTTATTTTTTCTGCTGGTGGGAGAGAGTTCACAGTACAACCTGAGTAAGAGTACAGCCAAATCAAGTAGTTTCTAGAGTGCACCACTTTAGAAAGACAGATTCAAAAGTTCAGTTCTCAGCTGTGCCCATGACCTGTGCTGTGACCTGTGCCAAGTCAGTTCATCTTCTCATGCTTCCTTTTCCATTCCAACCTTTTTGCATTTATCTCTACAGTTTGTGAGCTGGGCAGATGAGTTTCATTGTGTTTGTACAATGCATACTAAACCAGAGCTGTCAGACTGATTTGTGCCTCTTGGCACTGCCAATGTTACCAGTTCTTGGGGATTTACTAAAGGTCTGCATGTCTGGAGGCTGTTATGAAGTCTCCTTTCTTGGAATGTTGCACTGAATTAATTTTTCATTTAAAAGAAAAGTAGATTTTCAGCCAAGTTTGAAAATGCATGCACTAGAAATTCATACTTGAGAATATATGCAGAGGTGAGGTGGTGTTGTTTTTACCATGTGGTGTTAGCAGAATGGCAGTAACACAGAAAGGGCATTAATGACATAGGCACAACAGTAAAAGCAGTAGAGAATCAAAATGTTCCTGTTGCAAAGGCACTAGACAAGCAAATATCTAATTACCATGTTTTAACAGTATGGAAAACCAGTCAATTTACCAGGAGTTACATAATATATCTGCATACTCTGTTTACAAAGGAGGATGCTGCCATTCAAAGGCTGTGGGGTTTTCAGTGGGGTTTTTTACCCTTTTTACCAGGCCAGCCCCATGCTTCTCTGCACTCTGCCGCACACAATGCTGGCGACCCAGCACTCCTCCCCTCCTCCAAACAGCACTGCTGAGCCAAAATCTGCCTGCTCCCTATGTGCTGTGCAGGGCAGCCCTCCAGGGAGTAAGAAAAGGGGCTGGCAGGGAGGAAACATAGACCTTCTATTTTATTGTTGTTGATTCCATGGCTAGCTTCTTATGGAGTGTGGTGGCCTGCTAGCCTGCCACTAAAATGGGGATAATGAGTCATTATTCTGCCAATAACAATGTGCATCTTTCTTTAATTCTCCTCCTGGAGCCCTGGTTGCCAGCAGGTGATGCAGGTTGCACAGGGTGGGTGACAAGGAGTGACCGCCAAGCAGCTGGGATCAGTGCTGGGGGCCCTTGGAAGGTGTATGTACACCATGCCAGTAAGGTGACAGCACCCAAAAGCCACCTCACACATGGACCTTCTGGAGAGGTTCTGGGGAGGGAATCACCACCCCAGAGGGCTGACCACAGTTTAATGCATTGGGGAGAGGTGGGAAGCCCAGGGGCAGGGCTCCAGTCCACAGCCAGATGCCTCCTATTGTGTTCATTTACATGAATAAAATACAAAACCGGGTTTCTGGAATTGCCCCTCCCAAGGTGAGAGGTGAAATTACTTGCCCTAGGGTCACCTCTGGAACCTGTGGCAAGGTCCAGCCTGCAGGCAGATTTGTGAAGGGAGAGAGAAGATGAGACCTTCCTCAGATCCTATCCACCTGCATAGTGCACCTTGAGACTGCAGAGGGAAAAATATTTTAACTTACAAATCACTTGATAAATTTAATCTTGAGGTAAGCAATTCGACAAATTCAGTCTTGAGACAAGCAAGTCAAATGGCTCACTTTGGTAGCCATTTTTGGTTTTTATGCTCAGATCCATCCTAACTTGGTAGTTCCTGAGTTTCAAATTTTATCTGATGCTGAGGGGGTGCTCAGTGCAGCTCCTCCATGCCAGCCACAGCTGTGCTGTTCTCCACAAAGGGCACCTGCTCAGTCCCAGCACTGCTGCAAGCCTGGCATCATCCCTCGCTGGGCTGGTGTGCTGCCTACAAACCATTACATGCAATAACAAGCAAAGCACTGCTTGAACCTTAGCACAAAGAAGCAAAAAACCAAAACAATAAATGCATTTTCCACAAGGGCAGAGATAGCAGCCTTTGAATAGGAATTGCTGGATCGGCTTATGACTCAGCTGGCTGCTCCCAGAGCACTTCAGCACATGCTCAGCTTGGGATGGCAACCGAGGCTCTGTTGGCTTTGCTGGATTCAGAGAGAAATGCACACGGAGATGCGGTGTGAAGGCGTGGGACACGGGACAGGCCTGCAGCGCTGGTAAGACAGGAGGATGTGTTGCCCACCCATCCTGCCCCCAAGCCAGGTGGTCACCCCAGCACAGGCAGCCCCTCCAGAGGAGGCTGGACGTGAAGAGGGGAGCGAAGGGCAGCCCGTGCTGCTCCCAGGGCTCAGGGTGACACGCACGGGGCTCGCGGGATGCGTTTCACCACTCGGGTCAAGCCCTGCTGGTTGGAGTGGGAGGAGGGAACCAGCCCAGGCGCCAAAATGTCTGTGACTCTGCTTAGATCATAGTTATAATGTTTTTCTGCATACAGATCTACGTCAATAGAAAGAAACCATTCATCTCAGCTGGGAGAACTGGCAGCCTTTGGAGTCACCCTGTCCACTGATATCCAGCCACCTTATTTTTTGCCCACTCTTTGATTTCTGCCCTCCTCCCCCCACCAGCAGTGTTCCCAGGGCATCCTCCATGAAACAGCCTTTTGTTCATAGGTGCCTGGAGCCAACGCGCCTCCTTGCCTGGCTGCCTCATTTCACACCGACACCCTTAACTGCTGGTTTCATCTTCCTGGTAGCGATTGTCTCAGATGAAGTTTCTGTATCACTGCTTCTCATCTGCGGCTTGAGAGTCCCATTTTCACCAGCCAAAAGCCAAAAGCCTTGCGCTTGCCTGACCTCTGCAATTACCAGCAGGACTCTTGCTTCACAGCACTGCAGCCTCTGGCCATGGGGAACCTTTGGAGCAGGGGCCATTTGGATAAGCCACAGGAGATCTAGAAACAGCGAGGTTTGCTTAAAATGTCCGGTTCTTCCTGTAGTTTCTTTCAAATTCACTGCTGCGACCTCACTCGCTGTGAAGTACAGTTTTGATTACAGTATCATTTGAATGCTGCCTGTGATGGCAGAGTGCCTGTCCTGACCTCTGGAGGGTCTTCCTGTTTTCTATTTTTTTGCTTCTTAATCAAAGAGGAAAGTTTCTAGCCACCCCCGGCTGCAAGTCTGCAGTGGGTCTTCATGTACAGAAGTGTAAAAGAGAGCATTAAACAAAACTATTTGAGGATTTCTTCCTTTCAATGCATATTTGTGCAAGAACTTTATGCAAATCTCCTGATGCTGCTCAGGATATTCTCCTAGATGCACACTACCTTTGGTTTTCATTATACCATGAGCATGCATCTGACTTCAGCCAGCAATTTTTAGTAGCTCTTCAGCAAACCCCAAACATTTGCCAATACCTTCAGTGGTGTGAGGAGCCCACAGTACACACTTCTTCTTAGAAAATGAAGAGCAAGGCGTGGCAATACAAGAGATTGTGTGGGAAAATGGCAATCCCATCACATGCCCATAATGCTACTGCACAGGGTAAGTCCATTTCTGATTTCAGGTATCACATTTCAGCTGCAGTGCATGGGAGTTGGGGCTGGAAACCTCCTGTCACACCATGGCCATGCTGCAGGTGTGTTCAGGTCCAAATGTAAGCTTTGCAGATCAGTAAAACACCCAAAAAATTGGTGACCATTGCAGTTCTCATAAGAAGCTTGCCATTGGAATAGTTCACCTTAACTCCAAATCCCCTAGAAATTTTGCAGCAATTAGGCAAGGCATGCAGGAAAACTCAGAGGCTCAGGACTTGCCTGCCTTCCTACAGGCTCTTCTCAGATAGGTATTTGTCCTCTCAAGAAACAGGATGTGATGGGATTTAGGCTCATGGTGCTGCTCACTGGCTCTGCTCAAGGGCTGGAAGAGGGTTTCAGAGGCATCCAGCCCAGGGCTGGGGAAGCTAACTGGCTCTGCTCATGAATCACCCCCAGCACACCACTGTCCTGAGTGTCAGTACAAACCCTAGGAAACACAAGCTTGTCAGTCTGGGCACCATGCTCCAGCACAGGCCATGGCCATGCCTTGGCTTCCTCAGGACAAGAGGTATTCTGCTCTTCTGACAGCATCTCAGCTTTCAGGGATGGATGCAACTATGGTACTGAGGGGGAGAGAAAAGCTGCCTCTCAGCTTTTTCCCTGCACTAACCAGTGGCAGCTAATTAGATGGCAAATGTCCCACCATGCCTTGTGGCTCTCCTAGGAAATCCTGACTTGGCTAATCATTTTAGCATAAACTGCAAGAAAACTCTGGATAGCAGAAGAAAATGAGCTCACATTAAAACTATCACACTGCCTTTCTTGGTGAGAAGAATAAAACTTCTGTCTATCGCTCAGATAACTTCAAACACACTGTGCATGAGCTGTTGGGTTCTTCCCCTTCATGCTGTTATCAAGAGTTTAGCAGCCACATCAGCTTTGTCTTCAGTTTGAGTATTTTCCTGTTTCACTTTCTCTGCATCTTATCGAGTACAGACACTGTTCTTTGATAACTCCACAGATAACTGGTCTTTCTGGACTTCTATTTTCACTATTCATGAAGCATCTTACATGAGTGGATCTCCATGTACTTCAGGAAGCTCTGAAAGGGAATATCTGGAGGCAGATGTGGTTTGATTCTCCAGTACCTCTTGCTGCCCTTCATAATAAATAAATCTTAAAGACCTGGAAAGCAATTTGAGGTGTGGGAAAGGAGAATCCATTTTCACAGAATTGCAAATCCTGTCTGCTTTCCATGACGAAGTTGTATGCTGGTGGGCATTGTGTCTCTAGAAAATAATTCTCACACAGAAGACACAAGAAGTCTGTAGTAGTCCCAGAAGGCAGCAGTCAGCTGTCCCAGCCCCTTGTGCCTTGTTTTAACAGTGAGCCTCACGCACAGAGGCAGTGGAGACTTGGCCTCAGACACCAGGTGGCTTGGGAAGATGACAGGTTTTTTAGCACTTAGGATTTTCACTGCTGTTGTGGTGTCCAGGTGCCCACCCCAGACAGGTGCCTCCAAAGCAGCTGAGCAGTGTCCCTTCTTGTTTCTGAATAATCTCTCATGTCCATCATCTCTGTGGGGAAAAGGAAAATATGCTACAGACAGGACATGCCTCGATTATTTTTTTTACCAGACAATTTTTTTTCCAGTCTTTTTCATATTAAATGTCAGTTTCTCTGCTTTGGGACAACTAACTACAGGTATGCAAACCCAAAGATGTGATTTATTCACGTGTGACCCTCTCTCCCACCCATATCCAAACAAATTGGTGATGCTTTAACAACAGCTGCATATGGCAGCTCAGAACACAACCAAGAAAATTACCTGGCACAGCTGCAAGTTGTTCACCACACTGACAAACAGTTGCCAACCACTTTCTTCTGCTCTCCAAGCTTAATCATGTTACAGACTCTGCTTGGAAACCACATCCTTCTGTTGCAGTATGACTTGTCACCACCGCTTACGACACACTTTCTGATTAAAGGCATGAATGCCATGTTTCATCGCAGAGAGAAGTCGCTGTGGGTGTTCAGAGGATCCCCAGTCTGCACAGAAGATGCTTTGCCCACCAGCTGCAGAAACTCACTTCAGGCACCAGGACCCCCTTTGCCTTTAGCCAAGAGCTATCCTCATCCAATAGTGGACTGCTTGGCACTCTTTCTCCAGCGCTTTTGGCTCACACATTTCTTGCTCGATAGCACATCACTGCTACTTTACTCAAAGGAAATCAAACAATCCTGCCAGGGATGTAAGGGAAGAAATTCTCATAAAGAACTTCTCATAAACTGACTAGAAAGAGGCAAATTCTCTCCCTACCAGCAGGAACGTGCCTATGAATAGCCACTGTGTAAACACAGATTGCACATTGCAGAATGACATCCAGCGTAGTTACCGACAGCCATCTCTTCCTGAAATTCAATAGACACTGATATTTATACCCTGCCTTTGAGGTTTAGCATGCTTCAGCACAAATATACATTTATTAATACCACATAACACCGGGCCTTATTGACTCTTATTGAGTCCTATGCCACTCACAGATACACATTTTTTCCTGGACTGTCATGCTTGAAATAAGTTAAGCCAAGAGTGAATGATCTTTCAACAGAGTATGTAATATATTTAAGGCCACATTCGGCATTATGTTCCTTACTTCCCTTCTCCAAAGTGATATTTATAGAGGAGGCTGCATTCTGCTCAGCAGTAGATTAGTGCTAATGATATATGACTCCAGTGGTTATAGCAGAGTTGATCTGGACATATATTGACAAAACAGGGAGTGGGAATTTGGCCCAACATTCACAGAATAGGAGTGCTAGAACTGGAGTAATGCCATGGAGGAATTTGGACCATACTCTTTCTGAAACAAGGGAATCAAATAATGCAAAAAAGGAAGCTGCTCTGAAGTCTGTTTACAAGAAAATCCATGATCTCCAGTGATTTAGAGTCCAGCTAGAGGAAGGTTAAGTTCAAGAGCAATACAACCTGACTAAAATAAGTTATTTCTCCCTGTAAAATGACCTTTTAATAGAAATAAGGACAAATAAAATTCTTAAGACATGACCTTGCTGTGGAAATAGAATCCTTTTATGTTTTCCATCTTAGACCCTGTACTGTACAAAGACATCACTTCACCTCTAAAGCAGTCTCTGCTTCTACTGTCCAAGTATTCTCATGAATCTTCATCAATATAAATGCTTCAGTGGCCATAGCAAAGAGTCTGGTCTGTGTGCCTGAGGTTCAGTTGTATCAGACAGATCTGGAAGTTAGCAGAGCAAGATGCAATGACCCATGTTATTATTCATTTATTTACCCAAGCAGGAGTTGGGTTCTGCTATTTCCAGCTCAGGAGACCAAGCACTGAAGCAGTGACTGCCAGGGTTTCACCAGCAGAGCAAGGTGCATTGATTATACCCTTTTTTCCTTCCAGACTGACCCTCCCTTTCCCCTCTCCTAACATTACAAATAGAGCTCATGTCTACTGCAACACTGGGCTGAAATAGGTCAGGGAGTCTTCAAAGAAAAATCTACATGAAGGAGTCATGAATTTCCATCCAGTGACAGACAACCAGCAGGCTAGAGGAGGCAGGAGCAGAAAGGAGTTGGCTGATGTTGGTCCAGGGAAACTGCTGCTCCTTTTCTCTTGCTCTGCAGTGCCAGATGGCCAGTCCCATCCTGCTTGCTGCATTTTGGTGTATCACAGCAGGCACTGCCTAGCTGTGCAGGAGGGAGGGAGATGGAACTGCCAAGGTTAGCAGGTTGTGAGGCTCTGCACAGGCAAATTGTGCTGCTGATTCAGTCAGCCAGCTCCCCTGCAGGGGTCTTTCTTTAAGGCTGAATCTCAACACCTCTCCTGTCCGAGAACACCCCCAGCATCCAGATAGAGATGAATGAAAGAAGAAAACACACCATGCAAACAAGCCTTCAGCACGTAGCTGATTTTTCTGGGGAAGATCCCACGTGTTAACTGCCTCCACTCACATGCCTAATTGCTTCTAAGTGTGGTACCTTCTGAGAAAATCCCACTTGCACTGACACTGGTTTTCCAGGGTGTAGCCATTGGAAAAATAATGAAATAGGGTAAAAATATTTTTAAAATAAAAATAAGCCAAGTCCATAACAGATGCATATCTTTCAGCACTTCAGCTCTTCTTTGTCTAAAAACAAGAAATAAAACTCTGCCATAATTTAGCCTGATCTTCCAACATATTTATGTTCATATCTCATGAGTTTCAACGAAAAATGGAACTAAACCATGTGCCATATCCCAACAGCTGCTAAGTTTTGTATTTGGTTTTTTGCATTTGCATTTTGTATTTGAAAATAATGAAAGCCATAACTTTGCCAGTGAATACAGGAAGCTAATTTCACTTATCAGCTCCATCCTTAATGTGGCAGCATGCTGTACCAAGTGTTTCATTTGCAAAATGCAAACAGACAAGTTCTGCTGCTTGAGAAGCATTATGGTTTTTCAGTCAGACAAAGACATTTGTGTGCTTTGCACTGGCCAGGCACAAAACTGAGCCAAAGTAGTGGGAGGAAACAGGCAGCAAACCCCCAGGTTCCAGTTCTCTTCCCCAGCAGCTGCCTCCTGCTTGCCCTCTTCTGGTTCCTTGGCTTTTGAACTCTTGGCCTCATGGCTGCAAAAAGGAAAGCTCAAGGTGTTTTACCCAGCCTGACCTCCACAGTTGTGGTTCAGCTGTGCTCTTCAGTGATACCCAGCATTGTAGCTGGGAGCCAAGGAAGGAACTCCCACTTTCCACCCAAAGGCCAGCAGCATTTCTGTCTTCTTGAGGAAATCTTGCCACTGGTCCACAGTGCCAGAGGACATTTATATCTCACAGAGATGTCACAACTGCAGCTTTGATGCAGGCATACATATGTAGGAGAGGGATGAAACCTTGGGCACATCCTTACCAGTGCTGGAACTGGTGCCTTCCCTTGTGGCTGTGCAGCCAGTGCTGAGACCTGGACTTGTCCCTGCTCTGCATCCTGCCTGTCCCCTGGCATCCCTGTCTGCCCCATGAACCCCACCTCCAGTCCTGGAAAGAAGAGCATTTTCTGTCCCCACAGGTAGTCCTGCTGCTGTCATTAAATCTGTTTTGTAAGATTGCTGTCAATATTAATAGCAATACATTACAAGGGATTACTTGCAATTCTCCATTTGCAGGGAGCTAGACCAGGCTGCCTTTGTCCTGATTTTCAGATACGTTTTTTTTTCATTTAATATATTTCCTCTCTGAATGGCTCTCAAAAATTGTACAGGCTGAAACACTTCCAACTTTAACTTGAAGCATAAAGTATTTTTTTTCCAGATGATCCCTATTTATGGGCTTGCAGCACTGGCCAGTGTGGTCTCAGAAGGCTGAATTGAAGTAAACAACATGTTGAAATATATTTAGTGAATTATCATGCAAACCACAGAAGAAGATGAAGAGAGAGAGAAAAGGTTTCTTGGTTCGGTAGTGATTTAATGTTTTCTGTCAAAGAAATCAGATATTCAAAAGGCCTATTAGGTCACTGAGCTCAGCTTTCCTGGGCCAGGCCATAATTGTTTCTTATGATAAAGATAATTTCAAGTGCTTTATCTAGTTAGAGTTTAAACCCTGCAAATGAAAAGGCGTGTACCCTCACCCTGAAGGAAGAATTTCACAAACTATCACATCTCCCTGTCTCACACAACTATCTGAACACCCATTTGGCAGATTAGGATGTATAATAGTAAAGATGAGAAGTCATTTTATGGTGTCAGAGTGTGCATAACATCACTCAGGGCACAAAGTTATCTGTTGCTCTTCCTTCCTCCAACAACATAATATAAATGCTGCGCAAATGATATTAGAACAGTGCAACAAAAATTATGGTAATGAAGGCAGGACTATCACCCATTTGACATAATGTCAATGGGCTGGATTTTTGGCCTGAAGAAACTGCATCTATTTGCCTGTGTATACATGTTCAGTATGGCTTTACCGAATGACTCACAGAGTCATGAAATGTAAGGCATGTGACATGTGTCAATCAGCTCATTTAATCACAGCACTTTATTGTGGCAGTCAGGGAGCTGGGTAGGGCTCCAGAGCTGGGCACTCAAGTGTGCTCTCTCTTCCTGCTTCTGGGCAGAACCTGAGGATATTTTAACTTCATATGGGATTTCTAGTCTTGCAGAAATCCAGTCAGAGCTCTTGCATGGCAGCTGCCCCCTCCTGTCCTCTGTCTCCAAGCTGCTGGATGTCTATGAATAACAAACATTTCCACTGCATAACAAGTTCAATTCTACAGCACTTGATCTTGTCAATCTAGCCTTTTCAGGAAGCACCAAGCTGTTCAATAATGTATGAAAAACAAAAGCACTGCACTCTTGTAGAGTAGGTGCATAATTTAGGGAAGCATTGTGTAGATTTTGTGAGCATCTTACAGCACCTGCATAGCACATTTCCACCAGGCTGACTATTCTGGGACATACAATATGGTCAGCGCAGTCAATCTACAGATCATCTTTTCATTGCTCTTGAAAAAGTGTATGTTTATTACTCTGTGCTCCCTTACAGAATGGTCGTGCAGCAGATGGTTGTTGGGTGTGATGCTCTCTGGAAGACAGTGGAGACATACTCTGACCAAATTCCAGGTGGAAATACTGCTGCCTCAGCAGGAGTTCAGAGCTGGTATCACACTGCTAAAACACAGAATAAGTATATGCTCTGGAGGATGAAGGCAGCTCAGTGTTTGGATGCACCTGTGTCTCAGCCAATCTGTTTGAACAATGTTAACTTGAAGGCTGCATAAGACATTAGGAGAAATTTGGCTTTCTAGCAAAGGCCATCACGTCTCAGCCACTCCTATGGCAAGGGCAGCACTGCACGCCTGGCTGCAATGTGTCTGCCAAAAATGCATCTGATTATTTCAGGAGGGAGAGTAATCCTTACTTCCTTTGGAAGTTTGTTCCTGCCTTGTTGTTTCATCAGTGCTTGTTTTTTTGAACTTTGCAGAAGTTATGATCATTGATGATAAAAATCTGTTTAAACCAGTAACCACTTGTGTAAATCTATCCTAGCAGGTCAGTAATCTCTGTGAAAGGATGTGATGGTCTCAAGACAGTAAGCTCCATATCATCAAGATTTAAAAAAAAATCTCCACCTTCCTCTTACACAGCAATAGTTCACAGCCTGTCTAGGTGACCTCAGCAGAGACAACTGATTGGGTTTACAGAACTGACAATCTTCGTAAAGCTTTCAGGCAGGTCAAGATGCCATGTTGCTTGTAACTGAAGTACCTCTTAATTTCAGCATTCTGCTTTCCTTTATGACTCAGTAGCCAGGCAAAAACTGAAGGAAATCCACAGCAGTGGCTGGCAAGTGAGGTACAGTTGAACCATAAAAACTGCCAGACAATTGTGAAGGGGGCACTGGATATTTTTGCATACTTTGTTTAAGCAATAAGCTTACAAGGAGAGATTTCAAAAATGTGGATATGTTCACCAAGAAACCAGCTTGTATAAAGACAGGCTTTTATTCTGGAGAACTTATGTACACGTTTAACTCAAAATGGAATAATCCAAGAGCTCAAAACCAGGCCCACATGCACAAACCTTTGCAGACAGCAGGACCCTACAGATGCTGTAAACAGAGCACAAAACCGGTGTTTTACAGGAGCATTGCCACACAGAGCCCAGCAATTCATTTCCAAATACAACATCCAGAAAGAGTTCAGGTGTTTTGAAAATTGTTATATTATCTCTAGTCTACACACTAATTTTCTAAGACTGATACTGGGTAAGCACTGGCCCTGTTAAGTACATGTCTGATCTCTAGAAGCATTAAAACTCTTTATTAAAAAAATAAAATCAGAAAAATGAACTCCAGAAAAGATATCCAATAGAATTTTTGTTGAGGGCAAAAAAGGGTTTTAGGCAACTTCTATTTGCTGTATTGTTTCCAAAAACAATGAAACACTTTCAAAGTTTATGTTTCTCTTGACATTTCTCAGATACTAAAGTACTGAAAGGCAAGACTGGGAGCCACATAGGTACTTAAGTGCTTCTTGTTTAATTAAGGGTTAGTCAACCAAATACTTAAGCATCTAGGCATGCATGTCCTGCTTTCTTTCACAAGACATTTGCAGCAGAACAGAGACTAGATATGAAATTTCTTGAATTTTAAACTGCCTTACAAGTCAGCCTAACTTTCACACCTGGCTAATGGAAAATTTTCCTGGGTTTAATGGACTATGCTGAAGATCTGAAGTTGTCACTCAAGGCAGAAATTTCTGCAGGGGAATGGGACCTAACCAGGTTTCTAAGAATGTTTAGTCATGTGTACTTGCCACTGTGGCTATAAAATAAATGAATAGATGCTATTACTGAAATCTGAGCATTTGCAAATGTTCCAATCTTAAATATTAGGAGTAACTCATTCAAAATCTTTGTCTTACCTGTTTTGCAAACTTATCTGCTACCACCCTTGCCTAATGAGTTTGAGTTTTGAACCAGACACTTTAACAGCAAATCACTCAAAGTGATCTTACTTGAGCTGAAGAGTAAACTTCCCTTTGCTTGTGGCTTAACAACAGTGATCCTCTACTGCTTCTTTGAAAGATTCCTATTTCAGATAACATTATCATGGAGTTCAGCAAGAAATAAAAGGCTGTTTACATCATTCACGTAGTTTACTTAAATTTTAGCATTACATTCAGATTACATGATGTAAACTAACCTGTCTGGCTACCCTTTTCCCTGGTTTAAATAGCACCATGCTGCAGTGTGTGGGATTCAGACATGGCACAGCAAGTATGTGCACTCAGGCAAACAAACTGTTTTCTCATGTTGGGATGCCATTTCTAGTACACCATTTGGGGGGGAAACAACAAAACAAAAAAAACAACCCCCTTCCATATATTCCTCTCCAAGCATTTTGTATGGCTGCCTGTAGCATTTGGATGCATTCCCAAGAGTGGAGTCCAAAGAGTGTCCGTCTAGTTGAAGGCTGCTCTGCCTGAGGAAAAGATTCCTTTTCAAAGGGATAGAAGAGAAAGGATGGAGGAGAATGTTTCTGTGGATGTGGTTTTACTTATGGTGGCAAAGTCTGATCTCAGAAACTTTTCGGTAGTTCTCAAAGACAGATCTAGGTTCAATCAGTCTCTTTTAAGATATGCAAATTATTAATTGCGTCGTGCCCTTTTTAGCCAGGCAGTCGACTAAATTATACAACGCTTCATTTTGCAAAAATAGAAAGTATTCCCAGGCAAAGCAAATCACAGTTCTGAAGCAGCTGATTTAAAATTCTTTCTCCGAGAGAAACCTTGAAAACAATGTAACACCTCAAATCTGCTTAGAAATTTTGCAGAGTAACGTCATTCTGTTCCCATTAAAAACTAAAAAACAAAATCCTTCTGTATCATCATCTTTCAAAACAGGAGTTATATAACGCTCGACATTTAATGAACTTTTATTGACGTCCGTGGGACTACTTAAACTGAAGCTCCTCTGTGCGCACTTAAAAGCTAAAGAGCGCACAGGCAAGGGAAACTGCAGTGATGCCGTGACGCAAAAAAAAAGAGAGGTTCATACCCCAGCTCTCCTAGGCTGCAGATAATAGATTTGCCTCTGTCCTAATTATACACTCCATCTCCGTGCATTAGCATGGAGCCTAGAAAACCTGACTCATCATCCCTAACAATCCCGGCGACCTGAGGCAAACACACACACACACACACACACACACACACACACACACACACACTCGCATGCTGCTCCCAACTTCCCCCAGAGCAAACACCTCATCCCGCTCCGCCTGGCAGCAGTGCAGCCGTGTCCCTGCATGTGCACCCCGCCGCTCCGGCAGGGAGAGCAGCTCGCCCCCCGCCCCGGGAACCGGGCTGTCTCCAGGGGATGAGGGTGGCGCTGGCGGCGGACTGGGTCTGGCCCCGGGGCGGGGAGTTGAGGCCGGCACCCCATCACACGGTGCCCACGCCGGGGACCCTCGGGGCCGCTCCGGGGGGAGCGGCAGCGGCAGCTGGATCGGCCCTGGGGAGCCGCGGCCGCAAGCCGGGACCCCGGCCCTGGGGGCGTGGCCTCTGCGCCTGCTTTGCATGGCGCCCACCCTATTGGCCGGCGGAAGGCACGCGCCGAGGCGCCGGCTCCGCCCCTCTCTGCCCAAGGCTGCCCAGAGACGCGGCCGGCCACGCCCCTCCGCGGCGCCGGCCACGCCTCCCACCCCGCCCCCTCTCGCAGGCTGCCCGGAGATGGGAGCCGAAGCGGGCGCTGCCCATTGGCCGG
>VZTT01053187.1:47287-89909 GCA_013400855.1 Buphagus erythrorhynchus
TTTTTTTTTTTTTTTTTTTTTTTAAGGGTTTGGTTTTCGGAAAGGAGGTGTGTATTTAGGGGAGGGGGAGGAGAAACGTTAAAAATCGGTCAGAGAGAGAAGCAGATCTTAAAAATCATGTTTCTTAAATATTTTAATGGAAACAAAATCTTATTAAATGTGCATGCTTGGTATGTGCAGTTATTTTTTCCATAAACTCTTGGATCATATTACAGTTGATACTTGGTGCTCAGCTCTTAGCTCAGCTTGCGAGAAATGTAATGGATCAGAGAAGCACACATCAGCAGAGTCTGATTTTTAACCATTTCATTGCGGGACCAAATCCTTTCTTGGCTTTGGCTTGCTGCTGTTCCCACTTTAAGAAAAACAAGTACTTAACACAGGGTTAAAGCCTGAAACAGCTTCAGACTTGACATATGTCTAAAGACACAATTTAACCAGTGCCAAATATGTCTGTAGAACAAGCAGGGAGGGAGCTTGCTTTGTTCTGCCAAATAATCAAAATGTTTTGTTGACAAATAAAGTGGTGCTTGGCAGCACTTGTAGGTCTAAAATTAAATTTAAGTTGCTGAATTTTTTTGAAATTGTATTCCCATCCTGCTGGGTAGGACTTTTTTTGTATACCTCTTTAATACCAGTGGGAGGTAAGAGGTGGGGACAGGGTACTTTTCTGGTAATGGGAAACTTGCTGGATTTGATTTATTGTTATATTTTTGTTTTATTTTAAAGTAGTTTAGGGATGATGGTGAAACATAGGAACACAACTGGGTGTGCTGGGGAAGGCAGCTTAGTGCTGCTCTGCTTTGGCTGTGGTCATTTCAACCATACAAAATTGGGGAAGAATAAAGAGACTGAGATACAGCCCATGAAACCCTCTTGAAACATAGCTGTTCTGTGGTTTCAGTGCTGGTACTGGAACATCATTCTGTCTCTGTCGTAGGCTGGACAGTAAAAATAGAAGTGCAAAGCTTCTGACTACATCTGTCATTATTTAAAAGTTGGTGTAATAAAAATCACTGTAAATTTTAAACTTTTGCACCTCATTGGCAAGCATGCAAGTAGAAAACATGAGGAAAAAAAACAAAACAAAACATTTGATAGAAGCAAGATGTAAATTTGACCTTAGTCTCAGAGTAATAATCTTCAGATAAGTGCTGCCTCATCTATTCTTTTGATGGTATTGGGTTTTTTTTTAATGTTCATGTGATAACATACTGGAAAAAATTATTTGCCTTGAAACATGTTGAATCTCTTCTGCCCTCCTCCGTTTTAAGTCTTTATTTGAAGTAATTTGAATGCTCACAGTTTAAGTAGAGCTGTTGTCAAAATCATAAGGGGCAAAGCAAGCTTTCAGCTCAGTGGCATACAATGAAATTTGAAATAGTCTAGCAGGTTTTGAATTCTCATGAGTGAAGGTAAGTTTCTCTTTCACCTGGGAAACAGGAAAAGCTAGATGCAGTACTTTATACTTCATCCAATTTCAGATTAAACAAAGTTATATTTTATTATGGAAAGTTCTATGAGGGCAGCACTGAGGATTCATGGGTTGAATTTGCCTATGAAGAAGGTTTCTTATATGAAAAGGATTCAATTTCCTGTTGGGTTTATTGTTATGGTACTCTTTAGATAATCAGATCTGCTTCCAGAACAATTGTTGCTAATCAGAAGGGCTTAGACAGCCATAGATACAACAACTGCATCATTATTTGGGTTAGGAGAAAACAAAGAAAGGACAGCCAGTAATAGGTGATGCAGTCTTGGGTTTGGTAAGTGAGCTGGTTGAACAGACAACCAAGGCTAATGATTTTAATCAGTTTAAAATCAATGGAAGAATGACCAAAGCAGGACGAGTAGCTCTGGTTCATGGGATGGATGGGCAGCCTTTGTAACAAAACTGTGGCATACCAGGAGGGAGAAGTGTTTAACAGGGCATAGGAGTGCTGTTGCCACCTCTTTCCTAGAGGTGGCTGAGAGTTTCTGCCACTTCAGTAACCAGGACAGCTCCAGTTCTCCCCTTTGGAAATGCAACATGTAGGGGAGTCCCTGGGCAGGCGAGTTCCAGGGTGTTATCCTGGAGCCTGATGGAAACTTAAGGTTCTCCTGCCTAAACAAAATCAATATCCTAAGCAAGAAATAAGAGAATATGATACAGGAAGAGCCCAGTATTTCTTTGGATAAATAACTGCTTCAAGAAGGCTTTTAGGAATAAGCAAAAAGTCCTCAGGGGATGGAAAAATCCTGATATGTCAGGAAATGTAGGAACAGGGAGGATTTGCCAACAGTTCAAGCTTGGCTGCAAATTGCAAAGCATGTGAAGTAAAAGGTTCTTTTACGTGTACATACAAGTTGGTAGGACAGAAAAGTATAAACATGGTTCCAGGATTAAATATTTGGTTTGTGTTAGATTTCAGTGAGGGAGATAGAAGGGCAGTGGCAGGATGTGTGATGTGGGAGTGTGGTTTAAAAGCAGTCTTCAGTCTTGGCAAGGTGGAAGTGGACCTGACTTAGCTGACCCTCCTGGCTTGAGCCAGTGTCTGTGCTGAAGTGCAGCATAAAGGCATATGAAATCCATGAGTTTCCTGGTATTTATAGACCTACCCAATCAGGGGTGAGAGGGGAAATACTCATAAAAATGGTGGACATAATTTGCTCCGCATCCTCCCATGCCTGTCTCTTTCTTTAATACAACTCTCAATGCTGTACAAAGTTACTAAAGCAAATATGAAAAAAATATGTATGACATGATATCACCAGAAGTAGGTCACGCTAGACTAATGTAGTGGTCTTCTATTGATAAGACAGCTGCTAGAGTGTCCTCTTCCAAAAGCTTTGAATGGACTAAAACTGCACTGTAGTCATTAAACATCTGAAGTAACATCAAAGGCTGAACTTGACACTGCAAGTCAATGCAAATTAAATGTTTGTATTTACTAACATCAAATGTCCTATATATCAAAAAGTTTAACTGGGTTTGAAAACTATTTGGGCAAACTCATAACAGAAAAATTAAACAACACATGCAAATATGAAATAGCAACACCTCTCAGTATAGTTTCTGTATGCTTTCCTGGCTGTTACAGGTATCCTATTGTCCCCATTGGCAATAACAGGTTACTGGGCGGGAGGGACCTTTGATGTGACACAGTTTGTCTGTTTTTCTGTTACTGTTAATTACAGTGATTGGGAACTGATGAGAATGGGAATTAAGGTGGGCCATGCTGAAAGGAGAAGTCACTGTGCTGAGAGGATGATACAAGTGATAAATGTTATTGGTCCAGGGAGAGAGGGACATTTCATGGAGAGCTGGGAGATCTTGAGCACTGGCATAGTTAAGGTGGTGTGAAATCCAGTGGTGTGAAATGTGAGAGTGCAGGATTGGCTGTTTGCTGCTCATCACTTTTAATAAGAGCAGCTCCTTGGAAGGAGCAGGGAGAAGGATGTCGATGCAGGTGGACCAGCACCTTACTGTCACCCTGCAAGGGTGGTGGTGTTGAAGAGGAGGGAAGCTGGGAAGGATGGACCCTGATTAAACAGGCACAGAGGGGAGCTGCCTGGGTGCTGGGAGAAAGGGCATGCTGATTTTGCAGAAGGAAACTGAAAAAAGTTTGTTTTTTTAATCCAGCAGAAACAAAGGCTGAGAGGGGATATGATCAGTGTCTATAAATACATCTCATGGTAAGAGCAAGCGAGGAGAAATTAGCTCAAGAGTAGATGGATGTAATATGGTCATAAATACATTTAGGCTGGAAAATTGAAGTGTCCACAGGTACAAGGATCTGGAAGAGTTTGTTCTAGGTCTGATGCTGCCAAAAAAAGCACCCGCTTTTAAGATAGAAAAATGTGTGAACGTCATTAAATGATGCAGTGCTTACAATAGCACTAGCCTAGGCTCAGGGAGTTGAGGTCATATCCAAAAAAAAAAAAAAGAAAAGAAAAAAGAAAAGACACACTTTCATTCACAGTATTGTTCTGTGTGGGTAAGTAAGAAAGTAGCCCAAAAGTGAACCAAAAATAGTTTAATGTCAGGTCTCACAGGCCTGTGTAAGCTAAAATATGTGTCACCATGAGTCATGAAGATGCATGGAGATGCTGTTACCTGCTCTGTAAAAATCAAGAGGCCTTTCAAGGATATCTCAGTTATTTTGAGGGGAGTCAACCTGATTCAATCTATTCTGAGCATAGGCAAATAAAAGTTGCTATGACTTTGCTTGGAAAACACCCTGGGTTTTCCACAATGTAACAATGTAACATCATTTTATTGAGTTGCCTAGTCCAGTTGGCTTTGGAAATCTCATCAACAAACCTTGGCTGTCACAGAGAATCTTAATTTGTAAAACCAAATTATGTCTTCTATAGTTTGATGCCTCTTAATAATAATCTCTCTTCACATAGTAGGGGATGTGAGGAGCTGCCTAGATGGCTTTAAATCTCCAATGTGTTTCTTCCTAAAGGAGTTCTCAAAATGATTTGCAAAGTCTGTCATGAAAAATCAACTCTGTTTGCATTGGTGGTTCTAATTTTAGCAACGTTCTGTTGTGTAAAACATTGTGTCTGCCTTCAGTGTTTGTGTCTTCCAGTCCCCTGGAGCACTGGTGAAACATGGTGAAACCAGCTCAGGTCACTCCTCCAACTAATCCTGCATGCACAGCTGGGGGGACAAGATGGAATTTTTAGGATCCAAAAATGTAAAGCTGTAAACCAAGAGCAACAAACCAAACTTTTTAGGGCAGTTAAAGTTGATAGCAACAGGCCCCTCACTCTCATAAGTAATTCTTACTTTTTCTTGAAAGATTTGATAAAAAAACTCACTACAACCTAACAACTAAGAATAAGGTTCTTTACTGAGAAATAAATGCAGTGAAAATCCAGAGCTGACTAGTTTCTCTCCTTCCCCATCCTCATGAGGTTTTCAATGATTTGTATCTTTTCAGAATCTGATCCATTTAACTGATTGTTCTCCCATCCCCTGTGTAGTCTCTGCATCCTGAAATCAAAGGGCGATATTGCTCTTTGCACATGTATGCTGGTCCTGAGGCTGCCTGGGTTCTCCTACTTTTACCTTTAAAACTACTATAAAGAAATATCCTTGTGTTTTCCTAGTTTTACTGGCTGAAAATGAGATGGCAGAACTATTAAATTTTCATTAGACCTGTAATGAGAGTGGTGTGAGTGAAATGAACCTCTGGTGAACGACGCTGTTTTGCAATGAAAAGCTGTAAGAAGTGACCCTGTAGCAACCATGCTCATTTAGAATAGTCATTCTGTTTTAAAAAACAAAAGCAAAAACACAGTCTTCTCTGAATTACAGGGAGGGAATGGAGGTGAGAAAGGAAAAAAAGTGGGCAGGAGGATTTTCTTCAAAAGAAACTTTGAGGTTTAGTGTTGGGAGTGGGTTAGCCAAGTGTGGAGGTTGTCCTCTGCTAAGACTTACTTCTGCTGGTGGGAGTGGAGCATTGCATTAGCCAAATCACAGGCTGTGGTTTGGAGATGTGGACTCTATGAACATTTGCTTTAAATTTATGCATATTACTTAATTAGGGCTTCAAATCTCACATCTCTTTAAATGGCAGTGTTTTGAAATCTGAAAAAAGTAATATGGTTCATTAAGCATCCTTGGTTTTTCCTCTCTCCCACATTGGTGAGGGAGCTGCTAATACTCATTTAGTTCTTTATTTGAACAATTTTTTTCTGGCTAGGGAGATTTGAGAGAGAGAAGATAGTGGTATAATTCTCCCCTGGCTGTGCATAGCTGGGGTCTGGAGATTTTATTATCAGATTTCCATTTACAGGGCTGGAGAATAATGAGCGATCTCAAGCATAGTTTGCGTGTCCGGGCTGAATATTGGCTTTTGTCTAAGTGGGTCAGGATGGACTGGGGGGGAAATGGGGCATTTTCACAAGAAGAGAAATTTGAATTATCAGGAGGGAGACCTCAGTTAATGAGAAATTGCACCTCATCATCTTTGGAAAAACCTGTATGGAAATAATTTATGCTGTTTAATTTCTCTGTTCTTTGCAGGTGTTCCTGTTTGTATGCAGAGGTGCTTCCCATTGTTGTCTCTGCAGCCCAGCCTGGTAGTCTTTGTGCTTTGAGTAGAAGCTGTAGGGAATGTAATGCAGATGAATCAAATTGTGAAATGCCATTACAGGGAGGTAGGGATACTCTCCACAAACAATTTTTTCTGATTGTTTGCTTATCAGTCAGTCCATGAAATACATTGCAGACAGTTCAAGAAATTTTATGCAGTTCTTGGTA
Source organism: Buphagus erythrorhynchus (assembly GCA_013400855.1). NCBI lineage: Eukaryota > Metazoa > Chordata > Aves > Passeriformes > Sturnidae > Buphagus > Buphagus erythrorhynchus. Next base: position 53,544 of record VZTT01053187.1, read on the forward strand.
TGCCATCCTGGGCAGACCAGTGTTACTGATAACAGGGAAGGCCATGATCAAGGGGTATTAATTTTAAATGTCTCTCTTAATCACTAGTTTCAAATTTTTATTATAGGATGCTTCTTGCATATCAGACATTAGATAACTATCACTTGGGGCAAAATACTGGTATAGATGGTAGTTAATATTATGTGTTTATGAAGCTGAAAAACTATTTTGTTCCTGTTACAGACCATATCAACCACTGATTTATTAAAATATCTTCATGCTTGCATGTTTCTTAAATTGAGAGGGGCTTTTTTCTTGTAGGGCATAATCTTTGTGGCAGTCATGGACTTAAGTTAGGGAGAGGCTGAACTGGGTGTAAGTGATGGTGCTCAAAGTAAGAGACAGAAGTCAGTGCTCTTAATCTAGCAAGATATCTTAATTCTTTCCTGAATGTCCCTGGTTACCTGAATTAGGGTAAGATAAATAAACAGATACAACCTTGTGATTGAATACCTTCTGTTGTTGTTAATGACTCTTATATTACTCTTAAGGTAAGCACCTTGTTTTGTTGGACTAGCAATGGATTTCTAATGAATTCTGAGCTTAGCCCCCAACCTTTTGAACTTGGTAACAGTGTGAGGCTACCTGCAGTCCCCTTCCTCAGATGATCAGGTGGTAAAAATTAGTAATAGAATGGAATATGAAGTATTCCTGGCTTCATGTGTTGGGATTAGGCTGGAACAGAAGTAATAAGTCTTTAACACAAGGGAATATGGTATGGTCAGTGTGTGGACCACCCTTTGGCTTGTGGTTTGTCTTCCAACATACACAAATGTTAGGTTAATGTGTATGAAAGCCAGGAGGAATCGCATTCATGAGAATTCTTTGGAGTCATAGATCTCTGTTACCTCTGCAAGTGCAAAATACTTCTGGAAGAAAAGTAAAAGGTAACTTGAAAATCAGGTTTTCATCTATTCAGAATGAGCAATAAAGTCATAAATACAGTCAATATGTCTCAATTGCTGCAGTTTGGAATCAAAATGAGTAATTGTGTATCTGTTTTAAAGCATGTTAAATTTCAAATTAGTTTTGTCATGAAACTGGAGAGAAATGTAAATTCCCTCAGAGTCACTTGACACTTGATAGGATGGATTAAAATTGTTCCTTAGAAAGGAGGAATGGTTGCAAGAATTACTCCTCACTTAACATTTTCAAATTAAAAATTCATGTTTCTGAGCAATTGCACATAACCTCAGTAAAACAAAGTTATGTTCATGACAGTGAAGGAATACAAGCTGTCTTGGTGTAAACCATTCAGAGCAGTACACAGCTGCTTACTCAAAATCATCATTTCTTTGTCTCTGGGCAGTTTATTACTGCATTGGATTTGCTCTGGCTGATACTAACAAAACAATTGAACGCTAGCATATGTTCTTTCCTCCATATGAATTCTGCAGTTAAAAACTGTTTAATAAGACAGTGTCTTAACAGTGTTGAACCTAATTTAATAGCACATGCTTGTAAATATGTTTAATATCTCCTGCTGTAGCATGTGGTAAAGGGAATATAGTTACATTATTGTCTAAATGTATCTGGAGGGGTTTTGGCCATATGGTTCTAAATCTGTTTTAAAGTAATTATGCCTATTAACTAAAAAAATAAAAAATATTCCCCTCTGAGTTGATTGACATTCCTCTCAGTAAAGCACCCTCATTGCTGATGAGAGGTGTGGAAACAGTAATTTGTTCTAGCATTTAGAAATTTGATTAGACCTCTAATGAAATGGAGCGCCTACATGCTGTCTAAATATTCTACCTGACACCAGCTGGATCTCATCCAGTGTGGAAGAACACTTGAAATGTTGCTTTACTACAATATGTTTTGTGTCCTGAAGTCAACGTGCTGCCTGCATGCAAATACCCACTGGCTATTCAGCAGGCAGAGCAAACCTTGTGCCTCCCTGGAAATCAGCATCAAGATGTGATTATTCCAGTGAGCACTGATTGCCTGACTGCAGTATCTGGCTTAGAGTTAGAAAATTAAGGCAACTGTTTATAGAGAAGTACCCATACTATTAACTCTGTAAGCTGGACTTCAGGTGCTTGTGCACATATGTTATACACAGCTTGATGTGTATATGAGGTAGAAACATGCTGAAGTTCCCAATTTGTCTCTGTTGTTGTCTAGTAATGAGGTGACAATAACACACTGTAAATAAGAATTTAAAGTTGAAGCACCACATTTCTCTCCCCTGTTCAGTTCCCTCCAAAAGCTGATTGCAGCACCCATTATGTGTGGTGGCAGCTGTTTGAGCACCCATGTTTTTTAAGTCCTCTTTAATTCAGTTGTAGCCATTTTCACTCTAGACCACTATGGCTAGAAAACTCTAAATTGGGACTGTGTCAGTATCCAGTCCCTAGTGGTAGAAGGCATCAAAATACTTCAGGAACACTTGAGGTGCTTGGTGTTCATTAGTCAACTGTTCATTTTTATTGGTTACCTTCTCCCTATGAAATCCAGAAGACAGGCTTTAATGCATCTCACTAGAATCAGACATGGCCTTCTTTCTTGTGTTTCCTTTTTTTTTGGTTTTTTTTCAGTTCTGTTTCTCCACCATATTTAATATTTTTACATTTTGCAGTTGCCACACAAATGCAGTGTAAAGGTTGAACCAGAAAATCTCCTGACTACTTTATGCCATATTAATGCTTCTGAAAATATTTTCATCTTCTTTTCCCTCCAGAAAACCCAAACAAACTGTCCAATTACATTAGTATTTAAAGTTTTGTGTTACTGGGAAAAGACAGGATGAGGCAGTAACATTGGGGGTCATTCAAGTAGAATCTGCTTTGAAATAAGTGACTTTTATTCCAGCAATTTAAAACTTGTCTTGCTTGTGTGCTGGTGCTTGACAGGTAGTTAGGAGGCAAGGTGTGTTGGTTGAAAAGGTCAATGTAATTAAAGGTTGAAGGAACCTGCAGCCAGCATTGTAGCTCTTCAGGAGAGATGGAGCTTGGTGCCTCTTCCACCAGGGCAGGGTCCAAGTGGAAGGAAAGCAGGCTGCAGCCATGGAGGGTATGCTGGAAACATCTTTCACACGTGGCTTAGAAAAGCAAGATGGGCATGGGGAGGGGAAGGAGGGTCTCCCTCCATGCCCCTGCTCTTTAGGCCACTTATGCAAAAGGTATTAGATAAAGGTGTAGTTACTTGACCTATTTATCCAACAGAAACTTGCTGTACAAGCAAAAGCAGTTTGACTATCCAGTGCTGTTGCTGTTTTGTATGGGACACTCCTTTGAGTTAAGCAGTGCCTCATGAATACATAGAAGCAGCATCCAGCCATCCAAAATGATTAATTTGTCTTGTTTGAGAAGATAGGTCTATGGCGTCAGCTCTTGTTTCCCAGAAACGTTGGACAAAAAATTGCATGGTCTCACCTCTGTCTGTATAGAAGTAAGGCTGGTGCAAGTAAAGGCTGTGAATGTGTCTTAGGAGCTGGGCTGACTTTGTTGAAAAGGTCTCAGTTTGGCTTTGGTGTCTTAATTAAGAAAAAGGGCAAGTCAACTGGAGGGCAATAGAGAATCTTATTAGGCAGTGCAGGTTAATCACTCTTTCATAGCTACAGAAGTCTTTATTCAAGCAGGGTATAAAATGAGTTTCTTATTTATTTATTTATTTATTACTTGCTGGTACTTCTTTTTTTTGTAGAGTCGTTAAATCACCAAACTGCAGCAAAAGTCCTCTTAGTAAAAGTATAGGCAGTACTCTGAGAAAATGGTAACACCTCTCAGCAGAGGCTGAGGGTGAATCTGAAGTTCTATCAATCTGCTGGCCTAGGTGGCTGGAGAGAGCAGGAATGGTTGGTCTGTCTCTGGACAAGTCCTGTATTTGCATGTAATAAATCTTCTCTAACAGTTAGGAGTCTTAATTTTTGAAAATCAGCATATCTTTTAAGCTCCGTCATGAAAATACATTTGTATCTTAGGTCTTCTACCATCAGCTCAGCTACATTAAGTCAGTGTATTTTGGAGATTGTATCTCACTAATGACTCACATTGGTAAGATGCAGCTTAAGATGCAAAATGTACTTTAAAAAAAAAAAAAAGAAGAAGAAGAAAGGGGAAGAAACTGCCTGACTGCAAGAATTCTTATGGTTGTTCCAGCAAGTCGGTGGCTTGCGAACGTGCTACTGAGATGAACCCTTTCCCCTGTCTGTCTCTTACCCAGACTTTCCCAGACTAATCAAGTCAGCTCCCTGCTCATTGTAAAACAGTCTCCTGCCTTTGCAAACAAGACTCCTTGAAGAAATAATTTGTTCTAATTGGTGACCATTTTAGAATTTCCTATCAGGTGAAAAATCAAAGGGGCTCACCCATGTTTTTCCATCTGTGGCCCTAGCACCTGTAAGATTTTTCTGGACCTCTTTCAGGGAGACTGTTTAAGAAGACTTACTGCAATAAACTCGGAGGCATGGTGTGGATGCCACCTCCTTCTGAAATATGCTTACAAGTCAACTAATCAAAAGAGGCTTAAACTCCTGGCTTAGACAGCAAGGCGCTTGCTCTTGGAAATTGTACCTTTAGGCTAGAGGTAAAGCGTGTTAGTCAGGGAGATTTTATTTTCGTCTGGCACATTCGCCCTGTTTGAGTCATCAACCAAAGAAAGATGGCAAAAAAAGGTGCTTCTCTTAAAGCAGGAGGATATTGATCCTTTTGGATGTCCAGGAGGGCTATCCTTTCCCAGGCATAGAGAGGAGAACAGCATCAGTATGCGTTACATTATTTGAACTGTCACAAAGATGGTCAGTGGTCATCAGTTGTACATAAGTGTTTGTCCAAGAAACTTGTGGCAAGGGGGCTTCTCATTTTCTTTTAAAAGCTTTTCAGTGGATTAACTTAAAACTTGAAAGAACATTGGCCACAAGTTTTGCTATAAATTAGAAACCTTATAACAGGCTCATGTTTCAATATTTTGATGTTGTCTTGAGGGTTGACGCAAATGGCTTAATTAAAGTTCTTCATGACAAGGTAACATAGCCGAAATGTGCTTGTATTCTTCCAGTACCATCTATCTGAACAAACATTGTCTGCCCGTTAGGTGAGTAGTGAGGGTCATAAGTATATTGTCTTTATGTTTTAAGGCTTAGGCATTTCTTTTCTTCACCTTTATCAAATCTAAATTGAGGAAACTTCTGATGAGGTGCATTTGGAAAAGGGGAATAATAACACTGGCTTCCTAAAGCTATGTTAGTAAAGAACTGAAGTGTAATGTACTTCAGATTCTGAAGTAAATTATATGATACCACCTGTAATGAACAGGCAGTGTAGGAATGTGCTCATCCAGGCACTAAGGAGTTCCATAACATGGCCTGCATCATCTACACTGGATTAGCACAATGCTTATTTTTGTAATGGTCCAGTTTAGCTAAAATGCTTCCTTGTTTGGAGGATGCCAAATCCAATCTCTATTAGAAAATGGGTTCCATTTTCTAATATGACTTAAAGAATAAGTAGTATTTTTGAACCAATCTGTTGCAGATAGATGACAACATTAGAGCAGATACAGTGGGTTGGATTGAAACTCAGACTCCGGTCTCTGACAGTGGCCAAGGGAAGATACTGAAGAAAGAGACACAAAATGGAACAGTTTGTTATGCACTCCCACAGCACTATCTCCCAGGCTCCAAGTATTTGCCATTTGAAAACTTCCTGAGCTGGAGGTGAATTTTCTTGTATTTCTCTTCCATGAACTGGAACACTTCACTTTTAAACACACACTGGCTTTTTGTCCGTAGCATCTTACAGCAAGGATTTCCACAGCTTAGTTGCACATTGTGGAAAAGGCTAAGTACCTCTGCTTGAGCTTGTTGCCTGCTGGTTTGTTCATAATCTTTTTATTGGAGGTGGCAAAAGCACACTATGCATGGACTGTGACAGCAAGGAGGCAATCAATTAAAATTATTTGACATGCTTTGACATGACAGCAACATCAGCAGTTCAGAGTTGCTGTTTCCAAGACTCAAGCTACTGTGTTTCACAATCTTACATGAAAAAGATGGCAGAAAACTAGCTGAGGGAGCTCCAGTACTGAGCAGAGCACATTTCTCTCTAATCTGTGTGAGAGGATTTTGTTTTCTGAATTTTGGCAAGTTACTTCCATGACACTTAATGTAATTCCTGCACACAGATTCAAAATAACTGCTATGATAATTTGGTAAATAAAAGGATGGGAAAAGCAATTTGAAAGCCCACACTTGTGCCATTTGCTTGACTTTCTTATGTCTCTGAATAGAATTTGGTTTTATGTAGTACTTGGTTAGTGAAAGGTGCTTGGGAGTGTATGTCTGCAGCAGCATTTACAACTGAGCAGAGATGGTGTCCTAGAAATTTTTATTGAGCTGAAAACACTACAAGGACACAGACTTACCAAAAGGAAGTGTTGGGAGGGACACATGCTAAGTTTATTTCTGGAGTATGGGGCTTCTGCTTATGTACCTATTCCCTGAAATGCAAAGAAGAAGCATCTGTGATATGCTCCAGGTAGCAAAATGTGTCTCTGCAGCAGGTTTGCTGCTCTTCTGATAAAAATCAGACTTCCCACTTATATATCCTGGTTCAATGGCCAATCCAATCCAATGGGAGCAGGCAGAGTGCACCTCCTACTGAATTTTAAAAGAACAACTATGAGAAGAGTAAGCTGTACGGTGACATTGCAGGGTGAAAAGTAGTGGAAATGCCTGGGAAGCTGGATTGTGTGATCTAAAATCTCATAGTTACAAGTCAAGCAGGTTTTCAGATTGAAAAGGTCCTCAACCTTTGCCCTTTTGAGTTAAATTCTGTGGTGGATTTCCACCACACTTGGCTTGTGAAGATTTTTCGGTGTTTCGTAGTCTGTAAATAAGAAGTCTTTGACATTAGTCACAAACATTGCTTGAATAACACCTCAGGCAGCAAAATCCTTCGTGTGGCCTGGAGACCAGTGCAGGAGACCTTGTTGCTTTTGATAGTCTATCACGCAGGTAAGTTGGAGCTGGGAAGGAAACTATTTTAGTGAGCTGGTGCAGAGGTCAGAGCCCTGCTTCCTCCCCTGCAGCTGTGGGGGACTGAGATGCTAATCAGAGGAGGATATTGTTATTCTTTTTTCCAATAAAGTGCAAAGGTAGGACTCCATACTTGCTGTGAGCAGATCTCTTTATGTTCACTCCGAGCTGTCAAGCTTCATCCTTTCAACTGGAAACTCAGCAGTAGCTGACTTAACATTTGTCTGGTTTCTCAAGCCTGTTGTGCAGCAGAGCTTCGTGTGCCTGCCTGACTTAGGAACTGTTAACCAAGGACTTCTTCAAAACCAGTGAAGCCAAGAACTTCTTTAAAACTGACTTGTAGAAGAGCAGCAGTTGTGCTAGCAACTGCAGCGCAGGCATAACCTCAAGAGTCTCGCCTTGGTAAAAATCCAAATCCGAATGTTTTAGGGGACACTGTGCCTAAAACGTCTCTCTCTGCTCTTTCTCATAATGAATGCAACACCAGTAACAAAGAGGAGAGACGAGAATGCAGCCTTGATGATGGTCCCTAGTTAAAAATTCACCCAGTCTGTTTTTATAGTAACATGCTGTCAAATGCATCTTCTTTTCTGTAAACCCTTGGTGATTATGGTGTCTGCTGAAACACTGTAGCACTTGAGGATATTCTAGCATGAATAGCAGTGGAGTCCTTTCAAGACTTTCTTTAAAAACTTGTCCTAGAGTTGTGTAGTTTACTGCCCTTACATTAATTTAGTGTTTCAATCATTTAGCATCTTTGAAATACTTGGAAAAACCAAAACCAAACAATAAAAAACTACCACACCCTGGGCCACTTTCTTAACAGTAGGAGGATGCCATTATGCATTTACAGTATAGATGAATACCATTCTATTTTGCTTGCTTACAAGGCATGTCTTTTTAGACAATACTTCTATTAAAAATTTGGTAGAGCATTCTTGGGAGACAGTTCTGCCAGAGATACATGATGGATTTGCATAACCCCAGGGGTCTTTCTCTCTTTTTGTTTTTTAATCTCCAGTTGGCAGGATGCCGAATAAATCAAATGTGTGTGTGTTTATGAATTGAAGTATTTAACCATTCAGTTACTGTATTGTAAAGAGGCTGTGCTCTCAGACATTAATTTAGGTATTAATTCTGGCCTGTCAAAGCAGCTGCTGTTCTATCTGCACTTTCTAGCAAACTGTTGTATCTGTTGGCAGTGTTCTGCTGCATGGATCCAGTGGGAATCTGATCAGGTCTCTCTGTAAGAGGATGGAAGCCACACATGTGACCACAGTCACTGCCCTTGCCCACAATGAGCCTGCAGCCTTGAGAGCACATGGGACCCTTCTGGCAGAGCAAAACCAGGCTTGGTTAGATGGGCTGTGTTCAGGCAGGACAGGGCAGCCCTCTGCATGGAGGCAGGGGATTAAAGGATATGCTGTGCTGCTCCAGAGAGCCTTTCTTAACACACAGCGCTCCTGTCCTGGCTGATGAGGAGGCAGATTAACTCAGTGCAGTTTTGCCAACTTAATGGCTAAAGGCTATGTTCTCCAAACCAGATACTACTAGTCTGTCTCAGTATGTCAGATATGGACTAAACCTGAAGGTGGAAGGGAGCCAAGGTACAGATGAAACAAGTCTCAGCTAAAACCACTGAAGTTTTCTAACTTTTGCTCTTAATATCTGATGCTGTTGAAACATAGAAAACGTTCTTCTGTTGTGCTTGTAGTGTATTGAGTCATCTAGACATTCACCCACAAGATCTTCTGTCCTGAGGGCAGTTCTTGAGGAGCACACAAACTCCAGTGTTACTGCTGGGTGTGCAGGGAGGGAAGGAGGTGAAGTTCTCCATGGATGGGTGAGAGAAGCATTGTTTCTCCTTTTTTCTATTCTCCCCATATTTTGGTTTTGGCTTTCTTGTTTGGTTTTTAGAGTGTTTTTTTTGAAGGCTGAATAGACCAAAAGACCATTTGTTGTCTGCTGGGGATATGTGTTTTGCTGGTCTTCAGACCAATACCTTAGTCATGAAGTCCTTTTAGTCTATGGTGGAAATTCAGGCTTTTCCATGACATAGTTGTTCTCATCCTGAGTTTGACATTACCTTCCTTTTTTCATTTTAACCAGCAGGCAGCTGGCTAACTGATTTGGGCTGCCTGTGTTTGGTCAGTTGAGTTTCATCCTTGGTGTCCGAGAACCATTGGGGCATGAATAAGAAGTCAGACTTTGAGATTTGGCTTATATTAAATGGAAGTGATTCTCAAGCAACAAGGAAATATAAAAAGTAGCTGTTTGCCTCTCATCCTTCTCAGGTGTTAATAATCAATGTTTAGTTTGACCTGGCACAATTAGTTGAGCAAATTTTCTTGTGAAGGTCTTTCCATTTTTCTATTTAAGAGCCTCAGACTTACACAGCTAGATGTACTCTGAGCTTCAGTCAGTATTAAGCTACAGGTATGTGTTTAACTTGATACATTTAGATCTATTCTGACCAAAAAAAAATTGCAAATACCATTCAGGTTTCTTAAATGAAGAAGTATTTTCCAGCATACTTGTTACTCTGACTTTTGACTTGCAGTCCTTGTCTGTCTGCTCCCAGTTGCAGTTGGAGGTTGGTTTTGGTTCATAGGAATGATCTCCAGGGCAAGGAGAGAAATACAGCAGTAGGAGTAGTAAGGATGTAGATGTAGGTTTGGTTTATGGAAAAGGTGATAGGCTTTTCTGGCAGTAACTTCGTGTTCACTACTGAGTTTTTCTCCTGTGGGCTGAGTGTACCAGATATCTTTCAAAGAGCAAGGAACCATTGTGGGACTTCTCCTGCCTGACCATCCATCTTGGATTGGGTAGAAATTGCTGACCTTTGGTTTCTAATTAGTGTGGATTGTGTTCTTAATAGCTGGTAGAGGGATGGAAACTTGGGATAGGCTTCCTTTTATTGTCTGAAATCCAAAAGGGCTGTAACCTGTTACCAGAGTAAAAGCTCTCCATCAATTGTACTACATTGGCTCTCTTCCCAGCTCTTTGCACCACTTCATCAGCTGTGAGGCACAAAGATGCCAAATTCTTAATGTTAAAAGTTACTGGTTTAAGTTTTTTGAAATGCTGTTACATTTAAAAAAAAAAAAAAAGATTTCCTGCTGTTTGACTTCCTGTGCTAATTTTCATCTTTATCGCTTAGTTTGCATTTTTGAGTTGAACAGTCTGTTAAGAGGAAGAAACTGTTGCAAAATCACTTGAAATACCCCTAACAAATGACTGTAGGCTAGGACTTTTGCTTTGTGAACTCTCAACGTTTTGACATTGTTTGTTCTGAACATTTCTTTTATTGCTCTTGGAGTTATATCCTGGGTTTAATTATGGGAATGGGTCAGCTGTAAGGAGGAGTTCTGCACTGTCAGCAAATAAAGTGTTATGCATCATTCAAATCATTGCTCTTCACATTTTTGTATTTTGACTTTTCTTTTTCTACAGAAATTGTTTTGAATAACAAGACACCAAGGTTTACCCTTCAAGTGTGTATCTAAGTTTTTGAAAATTGCAATGCAAACTTCATGTGAGATGAATTGTAGATATGTTCTGAAGCTATAAAGCTCTCAGTTTTATTAAATTAGATGCCATAAACAGGTTTTTTTCTTTAAAGAATGATACATCAATAAATTGTTGTAAATAAATGTCAAAATTTTACAGCTTTGCTGAATATACTTCTTCATTCTTGTCAATCAGAGTCTCCCAGGAGAACTGACATGTGAAGACAGGTAAACTGTGACTATTGACTTTTCATTTTAGTCAGCAAGGCTATGTGTAGTTTTAACTACTACATTAATCCTCTGCAAATCTACAATAGTAATAAAGTTACCACCTAAAATTAATTGAATGCATCCTAAACTTCTGCCACATTTCTAAACTGCTCTTCCTCTGCCAAAGTTGGGTGGCTAAATTAAAATGCAACTTGGCATGCACAGAAATAAACAAAATCCCTCCTGCATCCTAAGGAAGAATTTGAATAAAAGTGGATGCTAAGACACAACCAGTGTTCAGATAGTTTGTTTTTTTTAATGCTTTCTTCTGTTTTCAGTGAGGATGGAATAAGCAGATGGTCCAGTATGACTGTATGACTAAAATTGTGTTACAATTTACTGAAAATCAGAGCATTTGACTGTAATTAGAGGCAGTCGAGGTAGACCCTGTTCCAGGATCCAAGAACCGAAAGTGAAAATTTATTCAGTAACAACAGTGGGAGTAGGAGAAACCAGTTTGTAGGCAGGGTTTTAACCAGCAGCAGCAGCAAATAATGCTGCTTGTAATGTGAAATAAAATTCAAGACATTTGCATCTGTCAGGTGGAAAGCAGATGTGGACTACATAACATTAAGTCTGTGAGATTGAACTGGTATACTTTGAGTTTGAAGAACAGTACAATAAAGCTGAGACTGGGGAACAAAAACTGTTCCTTTGGGAAGATTCAGCCCCAGATAGGGAATCCTAAACCCAGTTCTCCACTCCCACCCAGTGACAGACTTGACTCAGATTATTGCTGCAAATGAGAATGAATATTTTAAAGAGATAGACCACTGAATTTAAATAACAAAGATACTTAAAAATGCTAGATGGTAGCAAAATTGCTAGTAGATTATAATATAAGAAATGATGTAATAAATAATAAGTTACTCATTACCTTCCCCCCAAAAAACATTTCTGCTTGTTGAGGAAAAAGAGTTTGTTCTTTAAGAGAAGCTAATTTTGGGATGCCCTTAGGATTTGTATTTGATCTGGTGTTGTTTATTATCCTGGCATCTTTCTTGGCAGTGGTGGCAGGTGTTGTGAGAGTGGAGGCTCTGAGCCCCTTCATGAGTGTTTCCCAGACACTTGCACTGCTCTGGGAGTTTGCAGGGACACAAGTGGCAGAATTGTCATGGCTCACAAAATTCCCTCTTATATGTTTCTTAGCTGTGATTCCCCCCATCCCATTAAAGCATGACCACCTTGATGTCAAGTGCAGAATGAATTAGATTTTATGTGTAAGATGCCCCCATGCACCTACGTAGCAGTGCAACCACTTGCTTCTTGCCTGTGTTTTCTGAAAACCTAGATATTCAGAAGTACTTCATAAACCAGCTGTTTGATCAGCCCCACCAGCTAGCGCTTCCATTCTCAAACAAAACAGCCTCCTTTTACAGCTTGCTAAAAATAGCCATTTCTTTAAAGCCCGAGGACATGGTGATTCATGTGGTGGTGAAGAGGAAGAAAGGTTATTTCTTTTTGCTTTAGGCTTTGGGAGGAAAGCCGCTATGCTGTCCCAGTGCCAGCTGAGCTCATGCTTGCTCCCCCTTGGCCTTCATGGCCACATCACCAACCCCAGTGGCTCTGGCATTCCTTGCTCTGCTACTGCAGCCTGGCAGCTATTTGAGGTGCAGGTGCCACATCCCAGTGCCCATCTTGGCTCTGGAGGGAAGGGTGTGCAGTCACTGCCACAACCAAAAATAAACCCGTGAGATGGCAAGGTGCAGACTTGTGTCTGTGGATTTGTGCAGAGCTCACCCAAGGACGAAGGTATTTCTTAGAGTTTATAGCTGGGCAAAGGGGAAATGCTCCTACTTTGTCACCATTCAGATTTGTGATGAAGCTCCTGACACCTTTGCAAGTGCAGTTTAAGGACAGGAAGAAGTCACAGGTAGAGCTTACATAGGATTTTTCATGGATTCCTGTGTCAGCTCTCCTGTGCTCCGCAGAGGTCTCGTTCTGGTGTCTGACACTGCAGTGGGACAGTGACACTGCTGCTAAACCTGCTCCAAGGCTCAGGCTTGCAGCAGCCCCTCTCTCAGGAACATAATCAGGCACACGTTCTTCTGCTTTGAAGCCCTTCATCATCTCATTCCTTCTGAGGAAAGAGCCCTCAAAAAAATACTAGTTTTAATGTAAATGGAAATTGTTCTTACTCCAGCAATGTATTTCTGGAGGATCATGAAGCAGAAAATTACTGGTAGATGTGCGTGCAGTATTTTAGTTGCTGAGCAACCTGTTTCTTGCTTCAGCCTCTTAGCAAAAGAATCAAATTTCAAGTAAGATATTTGGGACCCTGACTGACTTAGTGATAGTTAGTGTAACTTGCAAAGACTATTTGGACAGGAAAACAAAATGGCTTTCTCGGAAAACAAGAAGCTTTGCAAGAATTTTCACCATATATCTGCACTGTTGATTTCTAATTCCCGTATGCCATTTTTTATGTTTGGGATCTTGGGTAGACCTTAAATCATTGTTCTAGATAAAGCATGCCCAGAAGCAGTGGTTCTTATCTACAGCTCAACAAAGCCAACATTATCTTTCAATGCTTGTAAACTTCACATGTTTTTATTAATAGCATCCCGAGAACTTGTGCAACCAGATGATATTTGCTCCTTTTCTCCTCGCAAGCTTGTTTTAACCCGTTTTAATAAAATAAAAGCTTTGGCAAGAAGGCAAAATAATCTTTCTTGTTGATGGAATGGAAGAATATACACTTCTAATATCAAAAAAACCCAGCTCCCTGTAAGTGTCTAGTAATAAGACTCGTCAACTTGAATGATCATGTTCAGGCTTTTGGGGTTTTGTTCTTGTTTTGGTTGTTTGTCTTTTTTTTTTTTTTCCCCAGGCTTGTTTTTTTTTTTAATTGCCACCACCCAAAAGGAGTTGGATTTTGTTCTTTTTGTAGTAGATTTAACACACATTTTTCATGCCTGACTATCTCCCGGACTTTCTATTATCATTCACAGGAATTAACTGTTGATATTTGCCTATATTCATCCACCCAAGTACCGTTTCCTCCTTTCCTCAGCAGTAGCTTATCTGCAAGCTCAAAGGAGTAATAGCAGTCACATTGAATGGGAAAACAGGGAAATGGAGCCCAGATCCTGCTAGAAGCAGCAAAGGGATTTTTTTGCCATGGTCTGGCCTCAAGGACCAGCTTTGCAGAGCCTGAAGGATGCAGAGATCAGAGAGCAGGATGGAGAAGGTTCAGCTCTGGTTTAGACCTGTGCTCCAGTGAGAGCTGACAGTGTACAGGTATCCAAGTTGTGTCACTCACACAAGCTGCTTCCTCCAGATTATTTAGTGTGAAATAAAGGTTTTAAACTTTAATTTCCAGATAACCTTCATAAAACAAGTGAAGTCCAAGCTTGGATCCAATCTTGGAAAGCATTTCTTTTTTTTAATGTTGGCAGGAATTACTGGCTGCTGGCAAGACTGTGTATTTGGGGGCAGAGGATATCTCCCTGTGCCTTGCGTAACTGTGTGAGGAAGGGGTTGCATGTGCAGATACCAGGACTCTCTTCACTGTTTCTTCATACTTTAGATTGAGTACTTTTTATACATGAGAAGTATTTTAGAGGGTTTTTGGGGCTGTGACACTAGGCAGCAGATGCAGGAAGTCGTCTCCTGGCTGCTGGGCTTCATGTGGTTGATCCAGCTTATTTCTGCATCTTTTAGCAGCTAATTGTTCCAAAGTCACAAATTCAATTGTCCTGTGACAGTTTGCTTTGGAACATCTTTCCTGAATAATCGTTGCTGATTTTTGCATGTTATTTCTTAATCTAATTTAGCAAGGACAGGATGTTTTTACGGATCAGGACAATAGTTACGCAGCTCCAGTGGCTTAATTTTCCTGTGTGGAAATCAGTGGCACATTCATTATGGGACTGGCACTGCTGTTTGTGCACACAGCAGTTAAGCTTAAAGCCCCTCTGGTAGAGGTATTTAAGAGTCATTTGTTATGGAAAACTTCAGACTTTTATGTTAGGGGCACAAAATACTTAGTATGCAAATCCAATACTGCTGTTTATGGATAACATATTAAGAGTCACCAACACTGTGGTTGCAATTAGGGACTTAAGACAAGTGTGCAGCCAGCCAGATAGGTAGAAAATTACCATAAAAAGGAAAAGAAGAAAAGACAAGAAGCAACTGCTTTAAGTTATTGCAAAGGACATTCAGATTAGACATCAGGAAAACTTTAACAGTCTGAGGAGTTAGTCGCTAAAATAAACCACCCATGGAGAGGAAGGAACCTCCAGGAGAATTGGACCAACACTGGTCAGGAATCACGTGGACAGTGTTGGTCCTGCCCTTGATGAGTGGGAGGAGCAGGCAGCCTCCCCAGGTCCCCTTCACTCCTCTGGCTGGCAGTTTATCTTAGTCCAATTTCTTATCCCTAATAAATCAAAAAAGTCCTCTGGCTCTTGTTGCACTATCAGCTTGTTCTGTACTAAATACATCCTTCTGCCTTGTACCTGGGGTTTGCACACCAAGGCTCCTGCTGCGTGCAGTGTGCTCCAGGCTCGGCAGTGAGCAAGGTGGCCTTTTCATCAGGTTTTTAGAAAATGCATGTAACTGGGTCTTGCTGGTTTGCTTTTCATGCCAATATTGGGCACATAAAGTTCTTATGCTTTTCACAGCACTAAGGATCTCATCAGATGCTGATGTTGGGAAAGAAACATCATCTTGCTTATAATTCCCTGAGTGTGGTTTTTTTTTCCCCTCTGTTTTCAAACTTCCATTCAATCCAGTAAAATGGCTAATTTTAGCATCATGCCAGATGTTTTGTTGCTATTGTCCATGTATCTTCAAACTGGTCTGTAAGCCAACAGGGATTTGATTTTTGGGGTTTGTTTCTGCCTTACCCCTGCCCAAAATTGGTGCTGTTCCTTCCCAAAATGAATGCCATTCCTTCATGCAAAGTACAGGGGACACAAAGCTGATCTAATGTGGTGTAGTGCCATACATCCTCAGTGAACTCCCAGGGGACTTCGAGAAGAGAATTGAATCCAGACCTTGAAGATGTTATCTTGTGAGGTGAATATGTAATTCCTGACAGTGACTGAACTATGTGACTGTTTTGCAGGAAAAGAGAGTACAAGTCTCCCAGCCATTGACAAGAGGACCAAGTGCCTTTATACCAGAGAATGAAGTAAGTTTGCAGTTAGCTGGGCTGGGTGATAGTTTTGAAAACAATGACACTGAAGGTTGGTTCTATGACCCTGCTTGTTCCATGGTACCTGGATGAGCTCCCTTGAAGGCAAAAGCAGTGGTTTCTCTGGAGCAGGTTCCAGTGGGTAAGACCCACCCCATCCTTCACACAAGTGGTACTGTTTGACATCTTTTCTGTCACCAGCATTCCTGGAGACAGCCATGGGTGACAGCTCTGCTCTTCTCGGGTGGGTGTAAACACATTATTTATAATGCCAGACCTGAGGGAGGGCCTGTCCAGTAGTGCAGCAATGGGATTATGTAGCTCTCAGAGCAGTGCCTGCCCTTCAGCTTGAGAGAACCTGCAAATATGACTTCACTCCTTAGGCTGTAGGTCTTGAGAGAATTTATGGTTGAAAGGTAGGAGTAGATTTCAGACTTGAGATTTCTACCCTGAAAAATGCTGACTGGTTTGTTAAACAAACAGCCACCTTTCTCCCTCATTCCTTGTCATGAAATAGTACAGTTAATAGAGAGGGTTTAGTCACAGAATAGTAATACACTGGAGTGATAATAGCACTGCTGGTGTCAGAGGCTGCTTTATTGTTGCAATGGAAAGAATATGGGCAGAGAAATAAGGACTTAATTGTAAAGATTCCTATTGACATGCCACATGACTTTGAAAGAAGAATTTAAAAAAATATGTCTGTGGATGGAAATAAATCAGAAGGAAGTACATGCACAGTATGAAGACGATAGTAATAGAGATGGAGATAAAGCTTAGAAATAATCATATGGCATATTGCTATGCCTAACACAGCAACAGCAGAGTCCTACAGGATTATTTTTTGATTCTGTCAGCAGAATTTCTTTCTATAACTTGCACTGTTACAAGGAAAATTCCTGACAAGCTGGAGAAGATTAGAAACCTTACCAGAGACACAAAAAATATTATTTCCCCAAGAAACCACCAAATGAGACAAGAATCTCTTAAGTACATGGCAGATACACTTGCTGAAGAATAAGGGGAACTCCTAGGAGTGAAGGAAGGTATATACAGGTATATACAGGTATATACAGGGAGATAAAATGTGTGAATATAATTCTGATGGTAAAAATATTATTAAGGACAACTGAGAAGGCATTGGTTTGGGTATAAAACACAGAAAAGCTGCCACAGTGAACATACACATGTAAAAATGATGGAGCTGCCTAACCGTGTAGCTGCTTCTCCCATTTCCTTCTTGGCCCACAGATTAAACCAGGAAGGTACAGTGAAATGAAGAAATGAAATGAGAAATGAAAATGTAGTATGTTGTTTGTGTTTCTTTGTATGCAACTTCTATATAAGATCTGATAGAAAAGTATTTGAGACATGGTCCACTCATCAGCCCATCATAAAGAAGAAAACATATTTTAAATAGAATATTTCAGCAAAAGCATTGTGCTTCCTGGTTTTAGGCACTTTCTAGCTTTATGTGCAGTAAAACAGCTAAAATATGCTCTCATTTCATGGTGTTTGCAATAGTAAGCTGGCTGGTTTATTACTGCACAGTGTCAGAATAAATACTGGGTATTCTAGTCTTGTGCTTGTAACTTCAGTGGTGAACATGTTGAGAATGGCTGCTCCTGGTGATAAACACTGAGTAATAGCACTCATACTGTGTCAGGGCTTGCAATGCAAGAGCTACTTACTGTTCTGCTGTTTCATTTCATCTTGTGCCCAAGATTTGGATTGGTTGGAATAATTAAAGAACAGCTTTTGTTTAAAGAAAGCATTAAATTCCTGTTCTAAATAATACCTGAATGTTATGGACAAATTAGCATTTGATCTCCTCTTCAATTATACAAGCACAGAAGGAGTACATTGGCAGGCTGTTTCTATAATTTGGTTACATAATCCAGTTCCTCTCCATTAATTTTGAAATTGATTTTAGGGCTGAGCACTCAGGTGGTGTGTGTCTATACAGGTTGTCTTCCATAAAGAATTTACTTTCCATTTAGCTCTTACTTACTTCCAGTTCTCTGTACAGATTTTATTTCAGCATCTGTGACTTCCTCTGTTTCAAGAAGATGTATAGAAAAATGGTTTGGGGTTTTTTAGAAACGTCAGAGGTTCAGTGTAAAGTGCTCTTCAGTTCTCAGTATACAAGTAGGATCTGTGTGTGTCTATTTGCATTCATGCAGGCATGTATGTTTGCAAATACACATCCAGAACTCCACCATTGTCTTTAAGTCTGGACACAGATAAACCTTTCATACTGCAGTGTGTTTCTCCCCAGGACTAAAGCTAAAGAAGATCTCTCCCTCTGTTAATATTTCTCCATCTTATTTTCAAGGTTATGCAAGCAA
Organism: Buphagus erythrorhynchus; assembly: GCA_013400855.1. NCBI lineage: Eukaryota > Metazoa > Chordata > Aves > Passeriformes > Sturnidae > Buphagus > Buphagus erythrorhynchus. The sequence continues at coordinate 71,832 of VZTT01053187.1, forward strand.
ACGGTTTGGATGAACGTACTAATCTTCTTGTGGAAGAATATTCTACATCTGGTCGCCTGGATAACATCACACAGGTCATGAGTATCCATACTCAGTACCTGGAGTCTTTCCTCCGCAGCCAGTTCTACATGCTGCGCATGGATGGGCCCCTTCCTCTGCCCTACAGGCACTACATTGCTATCATGGTATGTACCAGCAGGCTGTGCACCACCTTCTGCAACTCAGACTTATGTATGTTAAAAATGAAGAAAAAAGGGAAGCATTTAGAAAGGAGAAATTAGGGTGGTATTTTGACAGAGGCTGAATATTTGTTGTATATTTTTATCGCAATAAAACATGCCTAGCTGGAAGGTTTTCAGTGAGAAGGGAGAATTGGCAACCTTCATTATTCCCTGCTTCCCACCGTGATGAACCTCTCACATGCCCACATCACTGTGCATCAGTAGGATGAGGTACAGTGGACTCTAAGTCACAAGAAATTCCAGATGGACGCTAGGAAAACAATTCTGCTTGCAAGGATGTTGAGACATTGCAGCAGGAACCAAGAAAGGTTCTGTGATCTCTAAGGGTGAAGGTCTTGCCTGGACAAGGCTCCGAGCAACAAGTTCTAAGTCAGCTCTGTGAGTGGAGGGTTCTCTTCTAGTGATCACTTCCAACTTAAATTATATTTTGCAATCCAGAGTAATCAAATGTATTTTTATTGGAGAATCCTCCATACTGTATAGAAATGCATTGCAATGCATTTGCACAAGGCCTTTTAGAATGACATTGTACTTTTGTGTTGTGTTATTAACCTGTCTCCCACCCGCAGCAAAACCAGATTACACACTAATGTGCTGCACTGTTCACTCTGTGTTTAATTATTCCAGGCTGCTGCCAGACATCAGTGTTCCTACCTAATAAATATGCACGTTGATGAGTTTCTGAAGACTGGCGGGATTGCAGAGTGGCTGAATGGTTTAGAATACATTCCCCAAAGACTGAAAAACCTGAATGAAATAAACAAACTTCTTGCACACCGGCCCTGGCTGATCACAAAAGAGCACATCCAGGTACCTCTTCAGTCATGCCCTGTAAATACCAGTAAAAGTCTGGTAAAAGAACGGCCAAGAACTGTGTACATGCCTGGTTAGGCTTCATTACCCTGAGTTAAAAAGTTCAGGGAAGTACTAGTGCACCAAACAAGCTGATTCTCCTTTGTGACAAAGCCAGTAAGATTTTCTTCTTAGGAATAGCATTGGCTAAAATAGCCCAAAAGAAGAGAAGTAATATATTAGGTGTCTCTTTTTTTATCCAGTGAGAGTTTGTGTGCAAGGGGAATATGGTATTATTGGAAGAAAGAATTGATCCCTTCTTGAAATGTGTAGTGTTTTATAGAAAAGCTGGGGGCCAAAAGAAATTTTACATTTACACTTTTTTTATTCTCATTTCAGAAACTTGTCAAGACTGGGGAAAATAATTGGTCTCTTCCTGAACTGGTGCATGCTGTTGTCCTGTTGGCACATTATCATGCCTTGGCAAGTTTTGTATTTGGTAGTGGCATTAATCCAGAGAGAGATCCGGATACATCTAATGGAGTCAGACTTATAGCAGTCAACAACTTCTGTGTCTGTGATCTTGCCAATGACAACAACATAGAAAATGCATCCCTCACAAGTAGCAACTTCGGGGTTAGTGTTGCAAGAAAATTCTTTTGCTTGCCTCTGTTTTGCATTAGAAAACTTTCTTCCATTCTTTCTGGTTTAAATTTTAGTTTGAAATTATTTTGTCTACTTTACAGGAATGCTTGAGTCTGGTAATTCTTACATACACTCCGGCAATTTCCAGTGTAATCTGTTGAAAACCACACTGTAGCAGTGGATGGTAGTCAGAGCAATGTGATTTTGATAGCTAATCCCACTACCCATCGGGCAAGACTAAAACTTTGCTTTCAGCAGAAAGCTTGAAGTCCTAATTTCTTTAGACAGCGTGGCATTGACTGGAGCATTGTTTCATCCCTGTTCCTAACATCGGGAGTGAAAAGAGAAATGGAAAAAAAATAGAAGTAGTAGTAGTAGTGGTAATAATAATTATAATAATTTTTACTTCAAGGCCTACAGTCATGAAACAATTTGAAAGGTTTCCATGTAGATGGGAGGAAATGTCTAAAATAAAATTATTTAATTCTTCATGCTGGTGTTCCAGTCTTGAATCAACAGAGAACTTTGGTTACTAGTTAATTAACTTGATTAATTTGATTACTAGTTAATTAACTGGACATTTTTTACTGAAAGTTGCTCTAGAATGCTTTTGAAGACACGCCCTTGAATTAATGGCGACAGATGAATTAGCCTCATTGCCTTTGATGGAAGATCAGCATTATGTGAAGAGTTGCTAGATACAATTTTTACAATTAGCAGTAGAATGTAGGCATGTCATCACTCAGTCCAATCACAGTGTCTAAAATTTCTGGGCTGTAAAACATGCCACCTCATGTCATGGAGGTGCCTTACTCCCCATTTGTAGTGGGCAGAGCGTTGCTGCTGACTGTGCTTATTGCTAAGCAGTGAGGAGTCTGCTAGAAACAGCTGTAACTGGGCAAAAGAACAGACTCAAAAAGAGGGAAAAGAAAAACCAAATAATTTATCTTATGAAAAATCTGAATGATAAGTTCAGGGCACTCAAAGCTTTGATGTATTTCTAGTAAAAAGAGGTCTTTTTTCCTCACAAAAGTAAGAAAAAGGGTCAACATAGTGGCTATTTTGGTCGTGCATAATGAAAGAAAAGTACTGATTTTCCATCTCAGGTTGTGTTTCTATAAGGCAGTGTTGCACTGCAACTCTTCAGAAGCATATTTTGCGTTACCAGTGGACTGAATATAGTACCTTAGTATGAAAAGTTGTTTTATGAGAGATGTATGGATCAGATGGATTTTCCTGAGCTATCTATGTTGTGGAATATGAGTGACTTTGGTTTCCACACTCAAACACCACCTCTACACTGTTAATCTCACTGCAGTAAATTAATGCAGCAGGCTATACTTCCCAGCTCCTGTCTTCCTGCTGTCTGTAAGCTGTTTATCTGCACTGGCAAGATGTGGCAAAATGCATTCTGGCTTGAGGTATTGTGTTTGCTGCTGCTGTCTGGTTTTGAGAACATTTGTTGTCAAGCATGAAATCTGAAGATGACACACGTTGTCTATCTTCTGATGTTGCAGAATGTCATGGTGTTTTTGCAGATTGCAGATTCTTTAAGTGAGCTGGAGGCCCTGATGGAAAGGATGAAGAGACTACAAGAAGATAAAGAGGATGAAGAAGCCTCTCAGGAAGAAATGGCAACTCGCTTTGAGAAGGAGAAGAAGGAGAGTCTGCTAGTAATTAGTGGAGGTATTTGTGCTTTTCTGGTTCAATTTTGTCTGTGCTTTTTAAGAAATAAATGCTTGAGGCTAGTTCAGTGACTGAAACTTTTTCTGTCCATTTCTTTATTCTGGCTCTTCATGTAGGAGGAGTGTAGTAGGGTGGTCTTACCTTTTGCTTCATCACCTTAGGATTTCTTGACTGACAAATAAAATCATCCTTTCTACTACTTGATATTTAGCTTTTGTATATTTAAAAAAAAGACCTGTAGGCTTCCCTAAAAAGTAGGGAAAAGTAGGATGTACATTTATCTTTCTTTATATATTCTGTATCATCAAAATAATTAGTTTATTAATTATAATTAATAAATTAGTAATAAATATTCAGTAATATCTCACAGGTGTAGGTTCTGTGGTGCTTAGAACTTCAATCACACTCATAAGTAGCTTTCAGAAATGACATTTAGTTTAGGAATTAGATGATGAGACTCAACTACTTTACCGTTTACTGCCCACCTGGAAAGGACATTTCCAGCTTGCTGCTCTGAGTGATCATACTGCTATGCTGTTTCACTGCCTATCTTGTGATAGAGATTTGATAGCATTTTTTTATTCTTAATGATTTTCCAAATTTTGAGCTGAAACCTTCCTTTCCCATATTCTTCATATGCTCTGGAGGCCTTAATCTCTAACAAACTACAGAACGAAGTCTACTTCATGCAGACACAAATGTGGTTTTTTTCCCAAAGAAAGAAAGAATATTATTAAGACAATCAGAATCTCTAGCTATTCCCTCATAGTAGAAGCTACTTGAAGATGACTGCTTGTGTCTTTTTAAAAAGTGACCACTAAAATTCTTCACTTATTACTGCACTGTTCTTAGTGAATTTAGGTCTCTGCAGCTTCAGACCAAATGTGTTTGAAAGAATCAATAGGTTAGTGCAAAGAGCCCAAAAGGGAGGAAGAATGTACTGAGGATCAGCAGAGAGATTGTTNTTCTGGCTCTTCATGTAGGAGGAGTGTAGTAGGGTGGTCTTACCTTTTGCTTCATCACCTTAGGATTTCTTGACTGACAAATAAAATCATCCTTTCTACTACTTGATATTTAGCTTTTGTATATTTAAAAAAAAGACCTGTAGGCTTCCCTAAAAAGTAGGGAAAAGTAGGATGTACATTTATCTTTCTTTATATATTCTGTATCATCAAAATAATTAGTTTATTAATTATAATTAATAAATTAGTAATAAATATTCAGTAATATCTCACAGGTGTAGGTTCTGTGGTGCTTAGAACTTCAATCACACTCATAAGTAGCTTTCAGAAATGACATTTAGTTTAGGAATTAGATGATGAGACTCAACTACTTTACCGTTTACTGCCCACCTGGAAAGGACATTTCCAGCTTGCTGCTCTGAGTGATCATACTGCTATGCTGTTTCACTGCCTATCTTGTGATAGAGATTTGATAGCATTTTTTTATTCTTAATGATTTTCCAAATTTTGAGCTGAAACCTTCCTTTCCCATATTCTTCATATGCTCTGGAGGCCTTAATCTCTAACAAACTACAGAACGAAGTCTACTTCATACAGANGAGGAGAGCAAACTGGGAGGAAGAATGTACTGAGGATCAGCAGAGAGATTGTTTTGTTGCTCTCTAGGAATATGGAAAAATCTCTGAAAGAAGATACATCCAAGAACAAGCTGGATGTTTTTTAAATGGACATTGTAAATTCTTGCCGTATTTTCCTCTGGTCAGGCAGTATCAGCAGTGCAGATATATGGACACTCATTGCAGTTTCATTATCTAATCAGGACTTCCATGAGTCTGTGCAACTTCAGGTATTTAAGGAAAAGGGGTCATTCAAATAGGAGGGATTTTTGGATAGGGTTGCTGATAGTTATGTTGACTTTCTTCCCTCTTTACCATTTGCTGATTTCAGCTGAGGAGTCTGTGTGTCTTGGGCCTTTACCCTTTCATGAAATCCAGTCCTCATCAGGGCAGAGGAGTGTATGTGTACAGGTTTTTTATTCTTCACTGAAAATTTACTGTAGCAGATGTTTTCCAAGCTTCTTCCTACACAGATTTGTTTTGATTGTGTAATGAGGCAAAGAGGAGATAAAGCACTTCTGCAATTCTTAGATTAACTGACTTTTCAAGGTGCTAACAGTGGACATATGGCAACTGTTCTGTCTATGCATGTGGAAGCGAGCCATGATTTTAACATCAGGGTCAAATGCAGTCAGCTATGCAGTAGTCACCTTGTGCAGAGGTAGTTACACAATCCAGCCACCTGTTTATTCCGGAGGGAAAGATTGATTCCTGATAGAGAGCCTGCGTGTGCTTAGCGATATGTTTTGGAGCTCTTTGAAGATGCTTAGTTACTACAGCTTCTGGCAGAATTTCACCCTGATGTACTGTAGAGCTCTTTGCTTTAATATAATCTTCAGCTGATATTTACCAATGGAGTGTTGTGTTGCTTTCTGGTGCTCATACTCCAGCTTACAGAACAGAGCCAGCATGACTCCTGACACAAAGGCTGCTCTGTACAACTGCTGTCAAGGATCTGTACAACTCTGCTCTGCTGTCAAGGATCTGGTTTTTTGTTCCTTATGTTAACACATGACTTTGCTAATGCTTTGTTCATCTTCCTGACTTAAGATAACTAGCCTCCCTCAGAAGTCAACAGAGAGAAAAGGAAACCTCCAGACAGAAGTGTAGCTCATCTCTTCTCTTTTTGTAGAAGTACATTAAATGTCTGGTATAGGCTGACATTTAATGGGCTCAATGGAAACAATGTATCCAATACAAGCAGATGAGAATTGAAATGTTTCTTTCCTTTGTACCACTTTTCCTTTGCATAACTTCTAAAATTGTCCTCTGGTCCTGTAGTAGAGTGGTAGTTAGAAGTCAGCATTAACTGATGTTTTTGCCTAAAGCAAAGCATTTTGCTGTTTTATTCCCAGCATTTGATGATGAAATAGTTTCTACAGATGTCTCCCGCTATGTTGAAGATCCTGGGTTTGGGTACAAAGACTTTGCAAGGCGAGGAGAAGATCATCTGCCAACATTCAGAGCTCAGGTACCATCTCTCTAAAGCACATTCATTCAAAGAATGTTTATATATCTCACTACAGAGCATAAAGTGGTTAGAGTGGGGCATGTTTGTTGCATGCTCCTTTTCTTTAAATTCATTAAATAACTCACAACATTGCATAAATCCCCCTGAGATGGAGTCTTTTACTATTTGTCAATCTCTGGCAAGGCAATGCTTGGCTTTCCATCTGACTTCAGTTATTACCAGTATTGATGTTTGAAAACTGTAAAGCATATCTGAAATAAAAGGTAAAGGTAGAAGAGCAAGAATTTCTTTCCCATCCCTCCAGACATTGTAGAAAAAAATCCACTGGAGCAACTCTTTATTCCTGTCATTTTACCAAGTACTCTCTGTCCAGTGGCTACCAATACCTGAATACATATAGTTCTGTGAGAGTGATTTGGGGAGTATTGTTCTCATATGTGCACCAAATCTCTGGACTTGGAATGCCGTGAAAGAAAAGGAATTCCTAAATATGATTACTGAAGTTTTTGCTGTATTTTAATACATTTTTCTCAGTGCTGTTGGAAGAACAGAATATACATTTTACCTGTACATTGTCTTATATAGTGACGTCCTTTGCCATGACTAGAATAATGAACTTCGTATTATATATAACAGGAGGGACATTCTAGATGGTTCAGTTCTATCTTAGAGAGCACATTCATAAGCAGTCTAGAAGTAAATGGAAAGCAAACGAAGAAATCTTGAACCAAATCAGGGAGCTTCAATTAAAATGACAGTGAGTGCAGGAACACTCAGTGGTCAGAAGATGTATCTGAGACTGTAAAATAAAGAATCCACAGTCGCTCTCAGGAAATGTATTTGGCTGTATAGCAGTCTCTGCTGAAGTGGATAATTTATTCTGTGGTCTTTATATGAGCCTGAAGTACGTTATTACTGCCAAAAAGAATAAGGCATAGTCAGTTCCTATAAATCAAACAATCTGCCTAACTACTTTGCCTAACTACTGCTGCTTTAGGAGCAGCAGGCTCCCTTGGAAAAAAGTTCCAAAGAAGTTGAAATTGGAACTGAAACATCTCTGCTCTTAAATAAATAGGACAGCTTCTGGCTTAAATTCAAAGGGCTCACCTTGATAATTTAACTTTATTATATCCTACTCTTAACAGTTGGATGTATATACCCACAGCCTCCCAAATTCTTATCTATTAATGATACTTAAATTGCAGTAGCATCCCAAACACCTGCAATAAGTCTAATCCTTACTCTGATGAAACAAAAGTGCCTTTGTCTATATGGTTTTAAATTTATTAATAGAAAAAAGGTATTCTATACACAGCAGAATAACTTTAGGCTTGTTTTTGCGGGGAGGTTTCACTGATAATAGGGATCAGTTGCAGTTTGTCAACAGCGCTTTCCCCTCTCTGGGCCTTCTGGCTCTCAGAGGCTTTTGTGATGTCCTGGATACCTTTCCAGGGCTGTATGGGTTTGGCATATTTCTCACAAGCCTTACAGTCTTTTGTGCTGGCAGCCAGAGGCCAAACGTGATGTTGTGACATGTTTTAGATGTCACTGATGCCTCCGTGAGACAATGGAGCAGTGTTCTGCTCTTCCCTGCTGTCCTACTCAGGGGGACAGGACAGTAGACATGCTTCAAGGTGCCCAGGTGAGGCCCCTGGCCTGGCAGTGCCTTTGGAAAACAGCCAGAAACAGGAAGGACATGGAGATGATGCCCTCAGTTGTAAAGATGCCATCAGTGATGGGATGATAGAGCACTTGACAAGGATGTGGGCACACTCACCTTCCGTGTGACAGCAGTGTGGAGCGCCCTTGCTCCCTGCTCTGGAGCAGGATGGTTCTTCCTCCTGTGCCACCACTCTGCAAAGATTTCCCATTCCTCATATGAGCAGACAGGCTTTTATCTTGCAATCCAGGTGCTTGTCTAAGACCAAAGCAGCCTGGATTTTATCAGTTTTTTCAGGGGTGGTTCAGCACTTTACCCAATGATTGCATATCCTGGCTGGAAGTAAAGACTCCATCTCTGCTTGGAGCTAAGCACCAAAGCCTCCAAGAAGAACAAGTTTTTAAACTTAAAGGCCAATCCCGCATGGAATGATAGTGGTCAGAGTGGCAAAGCAGAAGATTCCCTAAGCAATTCAGGAGAAGCCTGGATTTTTTTTCACCTGTAGGCTAATGATATCCAGGGTTGGGGTTTTGCAACATGATATTCATTGCCAAGAATTCTGGGGGAATGGAGCAGGTGATGTGGATGAAGGATTCAAAATGGAAACCTTTGGAAGAGAATAAAGTCATAACTATCATCAACAAAAACTGTTGAGTTGTAGAGAAGACAACATAGGGAATTCACTTAATTTGTGCTTTTATATATTTTCTTCTCTTCCTGCAGGACTATACTTGGGAAAATCATGGCTTTTCCCTTGTAAACAGGCTTTATTCTGATATTGGGCATCTCCTGGATGAGAAGTTTCGGATGGTGTATAACCTCACATATAACACTATGGCAACACATGAAGATGTTGATACAACAACGCTAAGAAGAGCTTTATTTAACTATGTCCACTGTATGTATGGAATCAGGTACGGACAGAAATTCCCTGGCTTAAAAGTACATTTTAAAACTACGTAAACAGAAAAATAAGCCATGTGTAAAGCATCATTTTAGACTGGGTGTTTAAAGTGGAGATGTCTGGAAGTTAGAGTGGTTTTGCTGGCATATCAGTATAATTTTTCCTTCCAGTGCAGAAAATTAGTCAGGATGGAAATTTTTACAGAAATGTCTTCTCTGAAGCCAGCCTGTATTCTTCATTCAGGAAAAACAGCATCCCTAGGCTGAGCATCACTAAGTTGGGCAGGAGTGTTGATTTGCTGGAAGGAGGTAGGAAGGAGCCTTACAGAGGATTCTGGGTAGGCTAGATCAGTGAGCCAAGGCCAATTATATGAAGTTCAGTGATGCCAAGTGCCAAGTCCTGCACTTGGGCCACAACAACCCCAGGCAGCACTGCAGGCTGGGGGCAGTGGCTAAGAAGCTGCTCAGTGGAAAAGGACCTGGGGGTGCTGGCAAACAGCAGCTGAACATTATCCAGGGTGTGCCCAGGTGGCCAAGAAGGCCAATGGTATCCTGGCCTGGATCAGCAATGGTGTGGCCAGCAGGACCAGGGCAGTGATTGTCCCCTTGTACTCAGCACTGGTGAGGTCACAGCTCCAATCCTGTGTTCAGCTTTAAGTCCCTCACTACAGGAAAGACATTGAGGGGCTGGAGTGTTTCCAGAGAAGAGCAATGATGCTGAGGAAGGGTCTGGAGCACAAGTCCTAAGACGAGCAGCTGAGGGACCTGGCGACTTTTAGTCTCGAGGCTCAGGGGGCACCTTATCACTGTCTTCAACAACCTGAGATGAGACTGTAGCCAGGTGGGGGTCAGCCTCTTCTCCCAGGTAACGTGACAGGATGAGAACAAATGGCTTCAAGTAGCACCAGGGGTGGTTTAGTTTGGATATTAGGGAAAATTTCTTCTCAGAAAGATTTGTAAAGCATTGGAACAGCCCACAGAAGAGGGAGAGCAACCATCCCTGGAATTGTTCACAAAATGGTGGATAGGGCACATGGTTTAATGGTGAGCATGGTGGTGGCTCAGGGTTAACCATTGGATTCCATGATCTTAAAGGTCTTTTCCAACCTTAACAATTCTGTGATCCTACTAAGCCTTTCAGATCCTTTCTTAACACGTGGTTTTTGGTCATGTGTGATAAATGCTCCAGTTCTCAGGCTTAAGAACATAATGCTGCAAAAGACAATGCTTTTAGAAACTTATGGCAAACAGAATGATTGCTTGTGTTATGTAGGTATGATGACTACGATTATGGAGAAGTTAATCAGCTACTTGAACGCAGCCTGAAGGTTTACATAAAGACAGTGACCTGCTACCCAGAGAGAACTACCAAGCGCATGTACGATAGCTACTGGCGTCAGTTCAAGCACTCGGAGAAGGTATGTGTTCCAAAGCCAAAGGGGCTTCACAGAGACCCCTGTGCTGTTTGAAAACTAAAATATGGGGACTCCTGAAATGGCAGCATCTGTCAAATGAACTGTTTTAAATCAGAGAAAAACAAATGAGAATCATTCCTGGAGTGTTAGATACCAATTTGACAAAAATACTTCTTAGTGTGCTGGCAATACTTTATTATTATTATTAATAGTCACTTCTCCATAAAATTGAATGGAAAACTAAAAGAAAAGTGGATAAACTTGAGAATGCAGAAGTGGTCAACTATGCCAATACTTGGGATTTGGAAATCAAGGATACTTAAACTCAGATATAGATATAGATATAGATATACACATATATATGTATACACTTTATGGTGTTTTTCAGCAATAAAAATGTCAACATGCCTTCAGATATCACATTAAATGCTTCCTGAGAAGGGTTCAGTGCATGTGTGCCTGCTAGCCTATCTGACATGGAAACTGGTCCTTATTCTGTGCTCCTATATAATGGTCACAGGTAGTAGTAAAGAAAACCAAATATGATTTAGAAAGAACTAATGCCATTGGGATACAAAAAAAGGTTTAAAAGTGGCTTCTCAGATGGAAGATTGCTTAAAGCAGCAGTTGAGACTGCTTCCTTCAATCCTGGGATGTTATCCATATTGATATTACTATACAGCTGTCTCTAGAGGAACTGTAGTCCTGCAGCAGGGTACAGAGAGAAAAGACAAAGTTTTCTTGCAGCAATACTTTACTAAAGGCTAGGAAATTGAGCCAGGATGAATGAACCATGTTGCATTCAGAGGTGAGCTAAGTGGCCGATGTAATTTTTTTCAGGTTCACGTCAATCTACTTCTGATGGAAGCTCGGATGCAAGCCGAACTTCTGTATGCCCTTCGTGCCATAACTCGTCACTTAACCTGAAGCACTCGCTGGCCAGGAGTGCAGGGGCTTTTACTGAGTATGTAAAGACCTTTTGAAATAGATACACACCAGAAGCTGTTTGTGATGTAGCATCAGGTTATTCAATTCTCTAGTGTCAAAGTTTAGCCGTGCTTCTTGGCGGCTGTAATGTGCAATGACGTGTTTTATTTTCTTGATGCTTAACATTACTAATGATAACAAAAGTAACACTGAGGAGCGCTACTCTGCATTGTTTCCGGCTGGATTTCTGCACAGCGGTCAGGATCCTGAAACTGGTTTTATTGTATCCAATCCTAGCGCTTTGTTCTTTAAGCACTGGAGTGAAGTGCTTAGAGACTTCTTTTTCCAAGCAATCATTTTTCAGATGAGTGGAGTCCAGCAGAAGATCAGTTCTGCCTGTCCTGAGAAGGTCCCACCACGTCGTGACTCGCAGCAGAGACGCACGGGCTGCGCTGCATCGGATTGCCCACTGGATTCTCCTGTGTGTCCTGGAGACTGCTGCCAGTCACTGTCTTACTACAGCAATCAGAGGTGATGCAAGATGTGGATGCAAACATCGAGCACACTTTAATGTGAAATTAGTCGTGATAAATCCTACAGCATGCTACTGAAGTGCAAAATTCATCTGCTTTGTCGTGCCCCTTCACAAAGAGAAGAGGCCTCACAATTTGCCATTTCAGCCACTTACTGTGTTTCAATCATGCATAGTCTTGTTTTACTGACAGTCACCCTCAGTTGTCCTGACAATATCCATGCTCATCACGTGTTGCAATTTGTTTAGTTGGCACCTATAAAATTAATACACAGGCTGACCAAAAATAGGGTTGTGGGGTTTTTTGCACTCTCTTCTTTATCAATGTTTTAACTGAGGAAAGTAAAGGAAGGCTAGTATATCTATTCTTTCATATTGGATGTATAGAAATTATTTCCCATAACTTTTTCATAGCATGAAATTGTAATATTCAAAGTTTTAAAAGTTTCTATGCATTAGTGTGAGTGAACAAAAGAAAAGTGCAATATCTAAAAAGAAAGCAAGCTTTTTTCCCTGACATGCCACTGCTAAAGTGTCCTTCTTATATAGCCATAAAGAAATTTTAAAACCAAATTTCTTTATTGTCTAAGGCCTAGCAGTTTTGTTTTAGCTTTTATGGCTTAAGACAACCTGATACTGAGATGCCAAAGCATCCCCAAAACAAAGCATTTTTGGACAACCAGAAATATTGGGGAAGGGAAGAAATAAGCTGCCAAAAATGTCACACTTTTGTGCTGTTTTCTGTTGCTTTTGACTAATTTTTGAGAGCACAAAATGTTGATATTTATAGCTTTATTTTGTATTGCATTTAATGAACCAGTGAAGTGCCTAAAGAGATGCTTAAACTTACCCAGTAGAACACAAGTTAACTGCTTCAACTTTTGTCTGTTGGTTTGGACTTTTCATGTTTCTTTTGAGGAGGGTGACCTTTATTTCTGTGGTATACATTCAAAACTAACTGGACAGGTTTATTTTTAATGTTCTGTTGGATTGTAGAAGTTAATGCAGGACTTTTTTTTCATTGGTGATTGCACAATAGTTAGAAAAAAATACTACCAGTCATATTTTGACACTTTTCAATTACAAAACCATGGACCAGTACTTTACTAAAGTTAGTTTTCTCTCTTCTTACCTTTTCCTGATCCTTGCTTTGACTTTGCATGTTGTTTTTTCTGCTTTATCTGTCCGTTCCAGATTGGAAAGCCCAATGATTGTACACTTTTCTGCACTTTCAGACTGCAGACTCTGCATGTGAAAACCTTTTGAGGAAGAAATCAGTAATTATTTTTTTTAAGTGTCACGCTGGCTATTTAGAAAACTACCCAATAGACAGCACTGGTCTGTCTTCTAGAGAGCATTGGGTAGAATATCAGATTTACTTATCTTGTATAGCTACCTGCAAAGATTTCTCAGAAATGCTGAGATGCTCATATGTGTGAACTTAGATTTGCTTTCTAAATTGTTATGATCCTTTTTTTCCCCCTCTTGTGATTGTAGCAGCCAGACCTAATGGCTTCTGCTGAGAGAAGTTTTCATGCAATACTTTTGGGTTTTTTTCAAATGATTGGAACTGTTCTGTACTACTTTAAATTTCTTTGCATTGAAAAGTCAAGTAGTTCTCAAGAAGCACAGTTGAGCTCTGGAAAGAAGGTGAAACTAGATTTGGGTAACTAATATGATGGCTTCATTTCCCCTCAGAAATGCAAAGACTTCTGGAGTAGGTTGAGTTTTACATTTGGAAACATGAGTGCCTTTACTTCTTTCCTTATGAAATATACTTGCCAGCTCAAATGCCTTCGTGAGCAAAGTACATGAGCAGATTTGAAATACAGAAACCATAAATGGATTACTTCATAAAACTTGTAGTAAACTAGTGTTTTGTTTTGGATTTTTTGGTGCCATATCAAGTTCCATATGGCCTGCAAGACATTTCATCGTAGGAAATGTCATTGTACAACTAGTTTGCTATTTCTCTTCTTTTCTCTTTAATATTAAATGCAAACTTGAAACATCTGGAAATACTTTCCACGTGGCATTTTTTTCAAAGCATTGCATTTACGGTGTAACAATTTATAGCCTAGTTTTTATACACAAATTTGGGATTTTTAGTAGATGTTTGTTCAGAATAGGTTTGTTCAGACAACGCTACCATACACTTTATGTGTGCTTTAGGTTCACACTGTGCCAACTTTTAATCTGCAAATGTTCTTGGACTTTTTTGCATTTTTAAAGCATGCATGAATGTGAATCTTCACACCTTGTTCATTAATATTTTTCTTAATAGTACCGTAATCATTGGAAGTGTAGCTCCTCCCCCTCTGTGTTCCTTCATTGAAATTGGTAATTACCAGCATTCATGTTAATGCAAAATCCCAGCCATCACCAACATAAAAAAAAAGTGTACAGTCTCCTGTCTACTGGAAAGAAAGCTTGATAGGTACAAATTAACCAGCTAGCACAGGGACCACTGTGAGTAGGGAACAGAGCTTTTGAGCATGAACAGCTTCTTATCATTGCAGAGTCACTTAAAATGTGTGTTGCTGTAGAGTATGTTCTTGCTGAGATTGCTCTATTTCTTTTGGTAATGAAGAGAAGTGAAAAAGGTGCCAACTGGAGAAAGCATTTGCATTTCCCAGAACACTCTACCCACAACTGAACTTCATGAAAGTATCATCATACAAGAATAGAAATAATTGTTAAAACAGAAATAATAATTTTAAATTTAGGTGCAGTTTGTGCAGATAGCTACTACAGCTAGTGCTGTGGTGTCCTATGAGAATTTTGGTGAGCTGTAGGTGGATTTATTTTCTTTAAGGCTGAATTGAAACATATATCCTTTGTCTTAAAGGCTTCATTAAAGTGAAAAATTACAGAATCATAGAATTTGCTGAGTTGGAAGAGGCCCACAAGAATCATCGAGTCCAACTGCTGACCCTGCACAGGGCAGGCCCAAGAGTCACACCATGTGCCAGAGAGCATTGTCCAAATGCTTTTTGAACCCTGTCAGGCTTCCCTGGGGAGCCTGTTCCAGTACTCAACCGCCCTCTAGGGGAAGAAACTTTTCCTAATATCCAACTTAAACCTCCCCTGACACAACTTCAGGCCATTCCCTCTGGTCCTGTCACTGCTCACCAGAGAGAAGAGATCAGTGCCTGCCCCTCCTCCTTCCCTCAGGAGGAAGCTGTAACTGCAATGAGGTCTGTTCTATAAATTTAGAGCAGATCAGAAGAGAACAAAAAGGAAAACATTTTGTTGCTCTAGTACTTGAATGCAGAAAGTCAAAGCACCAGATTCTTCAAGTGTATTTTTGTTTGTAGTGATACTGATATTTTCATGGGATTTGGAAAAAGCAGCTA
Source organism: Buphagus erythrorhynchus (assembly GCA_013400855.1). Classification (NCBI taxonomy): domain Eukaryota; kingdom Metazoa; phylum Chordata; class Aves; order Passeriformes; family Sturnidae; genus Buphagus; species Buphagus erythrorhynchus. The sequence continues at coordinate 87,040 of VZTT01053187.1, forward strand.
GCTGCCTAAATTTCAATGGGGATTTAAGCACGCAGGCACTCAGCAAAATCCTGGAAGATGCCCACTTGAATGTTTGAGTCAGATTTTTAAAGAAACTGAGTCACCTAAATAAAATGGAATAAAATTAGTTTTCATAGAGACTAAAGGAATAATATATACCAGATCCATGTGATTTGCAGTGATTGTTAATGAAATGAGTTGTCTTGGGGACTTAAAGACTTAGAGAAACCTCTCCTAAAGCAGTTAAATGGTAAGCCACGGCTCTTGTAGAAGAGGTTCTCAATGTTTCTCATGCATGTGTGTTTTCCATGAATATAGGCATGCATTTCAGGCTCATGATCCAGAATTTGGACTCCCTTTCAGAAGAGCTGGGTTAATTAACCTCTACTCGCAGAAAACATTCATTGGTGGTAGTAAGTGGATAGCGTGTGCCTGAACTAAAAATTTTTGAATCAAAAGAAATACTCAGATCTTGATCTGAAGTGATGTTCTTTCAGTTACTTTTTTCTCCCATAAATAAGGGGTGATGTTGCACAAAACAAAGGAAGAGGGGAGTGGGTTCATTGTAAATTAACTTTCCCAGAGCAGATCTGACTATAAAGCTGTAAGAATTAGTTGCTGTTAGCAATCATTCCAAGACAAAATGTCAGTTTTCATTACCTAAACTTCAGGTTTACTGTTCCTCATGTCCCCCAGCACTATTGTGTCTAAAGAGATGCACCCACCAGTTTTCCTATATTTGGGAATTGTAAATGAAACATTTTATCTCCAAATGAAAATTAATACAGTATTTCATACCTACTGCATAGATTACAGGTGTGAGAGATGGAGAGAGCACAGTAGTATGAGGAAACTTCAGGAGCATCTTGATCAGTGTTAATTTATTCCTTTGAGCACATTTCCTGGCAGGTGGTCATGCTGCTGCTCCCCCCAATGTGCATCAGGTTTCTCTTGCATATATTTAATCATTTGCTGCTCATCAGGGGAAAAATTGTCGTTTTCCAACCTGCCACCACCCCTGTCCTGCATCAAGTGCTTCCTGTCTTCCCAATTCCCAATCCCAAGCAGCCTCCCAGCTGCAGGGACAACCCAACCTCCCAGCCTTAACCTTGAAAATAAGGTTCCTCTATCACTGCTTGTTGTTAAGTGCAGAGGCTCTTTCTCACATTTAGATTAATTGCCGTAGTAGATTATTTCTGGACAGGAAAATGCTAAATGTGGTTCAAAAGGATGAAACTCAGTATTTGCTTAGTAGTGTGTCAAAGCCTGTCTCTGGAGTTACAGTAAAAATCCAGTGGATCCACTAAGGAAATGCTTTCTATGGTGAAACACCCTATGCTTGAGCTATTGAGCTGTGCAGGTTTCTCAGAGGGACATCTGACAGGGAGATTGAGGTCCCCTTCTGCCAGGCAGCCTTACAGGACCATCAGGTTGGCAGCCTCTCAGGTGCCTTGCAGCCAGGCAGAGTGCATCCAGCCTCTGGAACAAGTGGATTTGGGTTTTTCCCCTATCTATGGGAAAAAATCCAAATGCATGTTGTGTGGAGTAGCTGCTGGAGACAGAGTTGGATGTTCTAGGGTACTGAGTATCATCAGGGCTTGTGGAAAATAGAAACCTTGTTCCTGACAGTAGTTAGAGGTACTGGAGATGCCAGTTGTTACAGTAATTGTGGCATCAGGAGGCACAGACCACAGGCACCCCCAGGGGGACACGCCCAGCACAGGAGGAGTTGAGGTGTTGGTCAGCTGAAGAAACTTCACTGATGTGTCTGAGAGGTTCTTTGTGTGCCTGTGCATAGGAGGGGTGGTGGAGGATGCCTCCTTCCAAGGTGTCGAGAGGGCTTCTTTGGAAACAGAGCTGGGACCCTTTTCTTACTCCAGAGATGGAGCAGGGGAAGGGAACCGTTCTGCCCAAGAAGAACTTGCTGCTGTTGAATTGCATTTTCTCGTCCCCATCAGCCCTTTGAAGGGAGTTTTGAGGCAAAATGGGTCGATCACTGAGCATCATGTCTCCAGCTGAGGATTCTGGGGGGCAGCAACAGCAGCAGCTCCAAACATCAACAGTCCAAAACTATGTCTCATTCCTCACTTCATGCTCATGTCGTGCCACCAGACCCAAACCTCTTCCCTCCAGCCCAGCTGCCACATGCCCAGGTGGCTGCAGGAGTAGCCTGCTCATAGTGGTGGGTGATGTGGCCACCTTTAGGGGGAAAATAATAATATTAAGGCTACAGCCCTTGGACTCTGCGAGGCAGTGCAGTCAGAGGTCTTTTCACGACTGTGACCAGAACTGGATATGAACTGTAGCTTAAAAAAACAGGAATTTTGTAAACTTGAAATCTCTCGGTTTTACCCTTTTCTCCTTTTGCTGGAAAGCCACACGATGAATGTATATGCTTTATCTTTCTATCCGACATAACTGAAAATCAGACTGCCAACTCCTTGGTTTGTATTAGCCTTTTTTTTTAAAAAAAAAAAAAAGTTTGTGAGCAATATATGTAGCATGCTGTGAACGTCTGTTTTGATCTTTATAGTTACTCTTTAATCCATCAGTATTAACACCAGTTCTTTTTTGTGTTCCCCTTGGTACTTCGTATGCAGTGTAAGCAGAAGCTGTGATCGGCTTTGCAGTCCTGTGCCATGTTACTGTAACTCCTTGATTTTTTAGGAAGCACCTGACTGTGGGCCACCCTGGGGCAGGTAGCGTGCCCATACACGACTGCCACTTTTCGGTCTCTTGTACTATGTATAGTTCTAAGTAGAATAAGCTTTTTAACAGAATATTGATGCGGTTTATGAGTCACGCAGGCTGCAAGTGTCTGGTGTGTGAGAGTCTTTGTATTTATAGTTGTTGGGGTTTGGTTTTTTGTT